>JAQMYK010000018.1:8822170-8836498 GCA_030014345.1 Clarias buthupogon | reverse complement strand
AATAATTATCGATATCGACCGATATGAAACACTGATATCGTGATACAGTTTTCAGCCATATCGCCCAGCCCTAGTGGAACCTTTTTGCAATAAGATTATTATTAATTAACCCTACAGTCAATCTAGTCTAGCCAAAACCCTTTTTTTTAAGGTTTCTCACAAAATAATTATCTTAACATTTTTTAAATTATCTTTTCATCTGCTGTTTTCACCTAATTATAATAATTCTAATGAAACTTTACTCATGCACACACACACATGAAACACTGACATACGCATACAGTATATGAAGCAGTCACACACACACACATATACTACTAACTGCTTAAACATCTACATATGAAATGCGCGCACACACCTATGAGACACACATTTGTTTATGCTTGAGTGAAGTTTGATTTCAGCCTTATACGGTGCCCATGACGTCTCATCATTGTCTCGTCTTAGTCCCAGGAAAAAATGTCGTCAACGAATATTTTTTTGTCATTATTTTCCATGACGAAATTAACACTATTGTCATGCCAGTGTAGTGTGACTTTATTTCGAACTTGCTGATTATATTTTAAGAATATCTTGAACATACTACATACATATGTACTAGTATATATATCACCAGCTGCTATTTGCACAAGGACTCTTTCTCGTCTATGCTGCTACTCACAAGAAATGTTTACTGTTTTTTTATCTATCAAACCATTAACTAGCTCTACCTCTAAGGGTATTATGCCTAAAAGGTTTAGCATGGTTTTTGAACATTTTGTTCCTTGTGATAATGATATAAGCCTCCTGTATAATCTCGCACTACACCCACCGGCCACTTCATTAGGGTTGGACGACTGGGTTGGATGCATTTGCTTTCCAAAATGCTTTAATTCTTCGTGGCATAAATTCAACAAGATGCTGGAAACTTTCTTTTTGGTCCATATTGACAAGTTAGAATCTGAGTTTTTGCAGATTTTTTTCGACTGCACATCCATGATACAAATCTCCACCACATCCCAAAAGTGCCCTGTTAGATTTGTTGTGCCCTGGTGGAGGCCATTTTAGAATAGTGAACTCATTGTCATGTTCAAAAAACCAGTTTGATATGGTTTTAGCTTTGTGACATGGCACGTTATCCTGTGGTCATAAAGGGATAGACATGGCCAGCAACAATACTCAGGTAGGCTGTGGCATTTAAATAATTCTCATGTGTTACTAAGGGGTCCAAAGTATGCCTAAAAAATATCCCCCACAACATTACACCACCACCACCATCAACCTGAACCATTGATACAAGGCAGGATAGATTCTTGCTTTTTTTCTGACAAATTGTGACCCTACCATTTGAATGTCACAGCAGAAATCAACACTCATCAGACCAGGGGACATATGCACATTCAAAAATATTTAGACCAGTCTATCAGGTAGCAACAACCATACCACGTTCAAAGTCATCAAATCATGTTTTTCCTCCATGCTGATGTTCAGTTTGAACTCCAACAGATTGTCATGACCGTTGCTACATGTCTAAATGCATTGAGTTGCTGCCGTGTTATTGGCTGATTAGATATTTGCATTACAACTGTTGTGCCTAACAAATTGACCAGTGAATGTACATGTCTTTAGTTTTTTTGCTGTTTCAAAAATTCAACATATGCAACCTTGTGCATTTTACTGGACCTAAAGATGTGGTCTAATATCAAAGAAATGTTCTTTCACTGGTACAGCTCTAAAATGAAGGGAAGTGACCTGAGACTAGATCCAATGCTGAGTATAGAAGAGAAACATCAACATGACGAACACGTCTTCATTTTCATATCAATGATGTTTCCAAACTCACCAGGTCTGTGTGCTTTGGGCACGGCCATGTTCATGACCCGGCTGGCATCCTGTGGTTTTGGTGGAGAGGCGGTGAAGCGGCAGATACCAGACTCGGAGGGCGTGCTGGATGTCATACTGTCTGTGTAGTCATTGGTGCCGGCTGTCATCTGCTCAGAGGATGTGTCAGAGATGAAGCACTCTGTGATGGTGAATTTGGCATGGCGTAGCTGCTCTTCCATCTTGGCATGCTCATATGCTCGAGCGAGTTCCTCGTAAGTAGAGGAAGCACTCTCTGTGGACACCATGCTGCTTCGGGCGCGGTCTGGATGAAAAATACAGGTTTAATAAACACAGACACACACATGCACAGTGATTTAATAGGAAACTTGTAACTGTTTTAGACGGGTTTGGCAGCACAATTTAAATGTTGAACCTTTTCTAATTTTACGTCTGTCCAGTCATGGCTAACGTCAAATCTTTTTTTAATGTTTCCGGAGTGCTTTCATCTCCTACCTGTGTCCTGAGAGGGGCTGACACTATAGCTGTCGCTTTCCTTGTCCACTGAGCCCGTGGCACGTGGGGTGGGAAGCCTCCAATCTGTAGTGAGTGTGTGTGAGGACATGGGCTGATGAGGTCTGTTTAACGTCCATTGGCTGGCATAGCGGCTCCGTGTCGCGGGACCTGCTTTAGCTGTACGGCGGGCAGTGGGATCTAAGGGACGACAGCATGATTGATGAACATCTACTTTAAAGTTATTTTAAACCTAATGTCAAAGCAACTCAAAGCCAGCACACTGTTGAGCTCATCTTTGAATAGAAATACTAGATTCTGTATGTTTATTTACATACATACTGTATGGATGTACTACTAATGCTAAAGGTACAATGCCATACGGTACATAGTTTCCCTAAGGTCATATAATTCTGCCTTATTAAAAACACCAGAACTCACTTGTACCAGGTCGAGCATCTGAGACGTCCACCAGTGGGCCAGTTGTCTGGGACAGTGACTGATAATGAACCGTGTGTGTGACTGTGGAGGACTTCTGCTTAGATGTTTCCCCAAAATCATTATCTGTCAACAGCACTGTTGATCGGTCATCTGAGGGAGAAACACATATCAAGATTTACTGATGTACTGTATACAGTACATTTATAACAATGAGTATTAACTATTTAATACCTGGAAAATGTATTTCTGATTTCATTTACTGATTTAGTATATGGCATATACAGGCTAAGATGGACAGAAAAATTGCAATGACCTCAACATTATGAACAAGCATTACCACTGTGTATCCTATAATATATGAAATGTGCTGTCCAGACACCCGTATATACCCGTATTTGAACATCCTGTTCCAAAGTCATGGGATTAATATGGATTTATTCACCCCGTATCCACCTCCACATTACTGGGAAGGCTTTCCACTAGTTTTTGGAATGTTGCCTGGGGACTTTTGGCAATTCGGCCAAGAAGCAAGTGCCACTAAAGTTGAGCACTGATGTTCAGCAAGAAGGCCTGGCATGCAATCAGTCCAGTTCATCATAAACGTGTTGAATGGGGTCAGGGCTCTGTGCAGGGCACTGTAGTGCTTCCAAACCAACTTTGGCAGAACACTGATCATGTGCTCTGGGGCATTGCCATGCTGGAACAAGTTAAGTTCTAATGAAGAAAATTTTTAACACTGCAGCATAGAAAGACATTCTAGACAATCATGGGTCTCGAACGTTGTGACAAGAGTGTGAGAATGGCCCACAACGTAGTCACGGTCCGGTAACTATATCCTTTTGGCCATTTAAAACTAGGCACCAGGTCCAGTGAAAATCACCATGATACCTGCTCATTCTTTTGTAATAAAGGGGGTCAACGGGAGTGCAGGGCTGCATTGGAAAAAGTTTACAGTACTTCTCTTACAGGCTGTGGAACAATGTGGTGCTGCTACAGGTTGGTTCATAAAGTGCTGCAAGATCAGAACACATCCACCAGTTAGAACACAGCGTGGTCCATATCCCCTTAGTCCACTAATGAGGCATATTGCCAAAAGGCTCCCTTCAACCGGAAGGAATCTCTTCAAGTAACACTAAGCATGGTTAGTTTCACTGAGGACAGTGTGACAGGAGCTTGGACAGGAGGCACCAGTCTAGATGTCCTAGGCCTAGGTCATCATCTACAGGTACCATATGCTTTTCCTCCCATGCTGATTATTTTCTGCTGAAAATGCCTGACAAATCCAGCATTAGTCCCAAATGAATGGAGAGATGTGACAGCCTCAAGCAGGTCTTCATAGCCAGCATGCCAAGAACTCAGTGAGAAGATTTAAAACATTCACAATACAAAGGTTGTATTAATCTATAAGGGGGTATCCTGGATAACATTTGTTTGTATAACCAAAGGCAACTGGATACAGAAGTGAACTCATGTCAAGGCATTGTTGAATGCAGGAACTTGAAGCATTGAAGTATTTTTATTAGTTTCCCTTATTATGAATTAGGTAATGAGGAGATTATGAACGTTTGGAGAAACCGTTCAAATCTGGGAAGCTCTTGTAAAGTAAGATCTTACCTATCGTCTCCATTGTGTCTCTCTCCTCAATGAGCAGCTGGGCTCGTGGGATGTCGATGTGCATTCTGAGGGTTTGTTGTTGCTTGTTTACGGCATCTGGAGTTCGTGTGTTCTTGCTAAAAACACATATTTAAACTGGTTATATCTAAACGTTTTCATAACTACAATGACTTCATATGCATTGAGCATGCTAAGGTTTACCTCATAAGCATTTCTGCCAAGCTTTTTGCATCTGTGAATAAAGAAGAGAATGCTTTTATAAGACAAATACATATGAAACGAACATTATACTGTACATAACATGTTTTCACACTTTAAGATTTAAATGGCCACAAACCGCGTAATCTTTTGAGCCTCTGCTCCCTCCTTCTCCTCCTCATAACAAGCAGGACAATGAAAACCATCGCAATGGCCACCAGGATGGAGATGATGGTTACCATCATTTTCAGACCCTCAGTGCCTTGCATGTTCTCCTGGCTGGGGTCCACAATCTTCAGCAGTGGAGCAATAGTACCTGGAGATTTGGGTTAGGATGGTAATTTGAGTGAGGAATGCTTTCCAATATCCATTTCACTCTACTCATTTTATGTGTTTCCTTCCTTCATGATCAGTTTCTCTTTTGGACAATTCAGGTTGGGAGCCATGGTCTGCCCCATTTTAGCAGTACTAAAGGTACTAAAAAGTACTAATTACATTACTCTTTCAAAATTCTCTGTTTTGGGTTTTGAAAAACACTTACTGCCGTCCATATTCAGCGTTGCGAACAGCACCTTCTTCTCAGCAGTACCCGCGCTGTTGCCCACCCTCATCTGCAGCTCGTACCACGTGCCCTCCTGCAGGTCATACAGAACATGGCTCTTGGGCAAAGATGTGCGCTGCATTGTGGTCCATGGTGTTGTTTCCACCGGTCGATACTCCAGCATAAACGAGCTGATCGGACAGCCGCCGTTATTCCAGCCAATCAGATTGAGCTCCACGCGGGTGGAGTTGATGCTTGAGAAAAGCTCATGGTCTTTGGCAAACTGTGGCTCTGAGGAGAGAAACCATGAGAAGGTGAGCAAAAGTAACTCTAGAGGACTTGGAAGCTCTCATATTCCTTATTGCCCCCTTAATTATACGCAAAGGAATGGATTATAAATAGAACGGCCATAATAGTGTTGAGGAGAACAACAATAGAATAAAAAAAGTCAAATGCATTCACAGACTGAGTGAGTTGAGGAACACGCACAGGTTCGGAGATATATTCTAATTAAAAGGGGGAAATATATTTCAATATTTAGAGGGACATAAAAAAAATCTGCATCTACGTATTTCTTAGACTACATTATATTGAAATTGGATACTATTTTTAAATAAATGCAGACAAAATACATTTCAAACAGTTTATTTTATTTATGTATTTATTTTTATGTGTTATTTTTAATGTCCACCGGTACATTGTTTTGCTTTGCGCACCCAACTAGAGACCGCCTGTACACCAAACTTTGGGAAATCCAGTGATTGATCAAAATTAAACAGTTGCATTATGCAAACAAAGGGCTAAATATTCACTAGGAATTTTAGGTTCATCCTAAATCTGTAGCGAAATAATAAAATTTAGCAAAACATGATTTATATACTTCTGCCTTTGTTTTGATACACTCCTAGTTATTACTGTATATTATGTAGGTGCAACATTGAAAACTCTGGATTCTTTGGAAATTTCAGGAAAACCAGAAGAGGGACAGGTTGAATATGATGTCCACATACAGTATGTAGTCACCCATGTTTGTGATACCACTTATTACCAATATAGGGTGCTTCAAGAAATTTAGATTTATTAAAAAACAAACAAACAAACAAAAAAAACGCTATTTCGAAAGTCAAAAACCTTTTTGAAACTAACAGTGAAAAAGTTCACGTGGTAAAACTTATGGACCCTTGATGGTCAAATATACTGCATTTAACTGTCCTGGCTACAAAATTTTTCTTGGTCCGAACTTCAGTAGATACTAAATGTTCATCTGGAATGCAGTGTTCTATGCAGTAAAAACATCTTGACCATGATACAATGCAGCCGTACGACCTCCCTACCTGACAACTTCTTACCTTTGCCGTGGGTTTTAGCCTCGATGATCTCACTGATGCGGCCTGGGCCCACGGCGTTCTGCGCAGTCAGGGTGAACTTGTACCAGGTACCACATTTCATGTTCTCTAGCCGGTATGATCGTTCGCTGGGGCTGATGGGAAAGCTGCCCCATTCCTCGCTGTTGTCCTCTGAGTACTGCAGAATATAACCTTAAAGGCAGAACGCAGATAATTACATTAATAATTTTCAAGCGAAAATTAACATGACTTGATTTTTTACAATTTTGACAATGTTTTTCAAAACAGATAGGCAACAGTTTGTTCATGTTTTCTTTGAGGCATAAATCAGCCTGCAGTTGTGTTTGCGTTCATTTGAGTATGCAATTTCGTATCAATAATACAGCATGTTAGTGGAGTTTTGATAAAAATACAGTATAGTAAACTCATACTTTGGTGACATGGTGTCTTAGTAGTTAGCACTGTCGCCTTGCACTTCCAGGGTCAGGGTTCGATTCCTGCCTTGGGTCTGTTTGCATGGAGTTTGCAATTTCTCCCTGTACTTGAACTGGAAACCTGGCCCCTTAAATAACTGCCATGGATATATATCCAGGGTGCAGAATACCCAATGCCTGATGTGCCGGATAGCAGGTGGACGACCCAATACCAAAAATACCCAAACTCAAGCTCTGACTGTGAGCTTCCCACACACAGTGTGTGCATCTCATGTCTTGCGTACACAAAATACTTGTGCATCTTTAAAGTGTTGTAACATTATTTCTTTTTAAAATATTACTGTAAGTGCATCATGTCTCAAAAATGCAGCAAAGCCACTGCTAATGATAGCAGGAGCAAGAGGAAAAAGAGACATAGTGACTTTTTGTTAATATTTTAAATAAAGAATGCAGTTATTGCTTAAGGACAAGAGGGAAAGCAGCAAGCACAGGAGCACTACCTCTGATCGAGCTTCCTCCGTTGTCTCCAGGAATCCAGGACAGAGTAATAGATGTGGTGGTGGTTTTAGTTACAGTGAGACGGGGCTGGTCCGGAGGTACTACAGCAAGAAATTATATTTTATGTTTCAAGTTTTAAGTTGAAATACCCAAATCCAAAGTATTTTGGAAGTACATACAACAACACCAACAATACAAAATTAAAAGATTTTAATTTGATTATTCACACACACACAAACTAACACCCTCGTCATTAGGTACACCTGTAACAACGGCTTGTTAATGCAAATAACTAATCAGCCAATCACATGACAGCAACTCAATTCATTTCGGCATGTAGACACTGGCAAGGCGATCTGCTGGAGTTCAAACTGGGCATCATAATTGGGAAGAAATGTGATTTAAGTGACTTTGAAACTGGCATGGTTGTCGGTCCCAGCCAACCATCCCTAGGGTAAGCAGAGTCCTGCTGCAGTCACTACTGTGTTCTGTATGAGGGTCACACTTAAACTAATCAGTTCTTCAATATCTTCTTGCTGATGGTTCTGGCATGATTTTAAAAAAAGTATAAAGTTAAATCACACTCACCTTGAACCTGTAGATTCAGCGTGATTTCATCTGAGCCCCAGTTGTTGCTGACAATACAAGTGTAGTACCCAGAATCCTCAGCTTTCACGGTGCGGATCACGAAGCTGCCGTTTCCATGGACACTGCGCCGGCCATCGATAGAGACTGGAGCAGGTGTCCCGTTGCTGAAAGAGAGAATGAATGCAAACTTCCACTAGACATCCTCCAGTGAATAACAAGGCTTGTTTGGATTAAATACTGTATATGTATATGTATATGTATATTCCAGGATGTGATAATATGCCTTCAAATACACTCACTTTCCCTTCAGCCACTTGATGGTGGGAGGAGGATCTCCAACAGCTCTGCAGGGTAGGACAATGTCCCTCATCCATGGTGTGGTCACTGTGCCGCTGAATGTAAGAATTCGAGCAGGAGCTAACAGAGCAAATGAAATTAAATCACAGTTACGTCTTGCATTTAAAATTATGTTTATAATGTCATTCTGTTTAAGACTTGCTTAAGACTAATATTCGGTAAAATCCGGTTCCTATTTTCCTGAACAATTTTATAAGTACTAATAACTCTCATACAGTGTACTTTAAACGATGTCAAAAAAAATTAACAACACACTTTTAACTAACTTTAGACTTACGAAGTGAGCTATTGCACATCCACAGATACTGGCAACGTTATACCGCTACTGACAGATTTGTACTAAATATTCCTAATCAGGAGTTACTTAGATCTGCCTACAGTATTTCACCTTTTTTATAAATACAGAATCTTCCTTTTAAATTCATTATATAACACATCTGGATCAACACCTGTCCCAAGTAGTTAAGGTTTAAGCTTAGTCAGAGTCCGTACCTTTAGCTTGCGGCTGCACGCTGATGATCTCACTCGCATTCCCTCGACCGGCTGCAGTCACCGCCACCACCCAAATACTGTACTTCAAGTTCTGTTCCAGATTGGTCACACGACGGAAATACACATCAGGTGCGGCCTCGAACTCGCTGTTGACCTGCAGTGTGGAGGACCAACACAGGTTAGATGTTAGTTTATATACTCCTTTTTACATTAGTGTGTGTTATTTTCTTCTTTAGCCAGTCTGGGACTTCTAGTGTTAAATTCATCACCAAATTCCAAAGCTACAATCATAAGTTTGTGGTACTCTGTACTGTATGCTGGTTTATGTAGTATAGAGGAAAAATGGCAAATCCTCAAAGGATATGGAGTGGAGAGACAGTGGTTTATTGATCGCATGAGCATTACGTAATATTCAAAACACTTGAAATTACTGAACCATAATCTTATAATCATAAACTACACTGCTATAAATCATCATTATAAAGACTTAATCGACAAGGTCTCTCAAAATATGCTTCAATAAATCTCACTTTATGTTCCAGAAATGTTGATTTCCAGAACTGCAAAACTATATGAAAAGGAAAACCTTGATTCGTTAAATGAATTTTGCTAAAATAAAGTGAAAAAAAAATCACCATTTTACTTCCTTTAGCCAACCTGTGACAAATCAGACAGTGTCTTCGAATAAGTACAGGTTTTTGCATGATCTCTTAAAAAACTGGTTAAACATTATATAGTGGTACATTACTAAAAGTCTTTCTTCAGTAAGATTGTATATTTTGTATATGAATTGTATTATTGTATACGTTTCTTCACAGAAGCTGGATGTTTCAGCAAAATCAGTGTTGTGGTTTGGCTGCGCACCATGGGATTAGGGTGGGAGCAGAAGACTGTGTACTTCCGGATGATTCCGTTGAGTTTTAATGGAGGAAGCCAGGAGACAAAGACAACTGAGGCAGATGCAGCCGCAGCCTTCACACCAGCTGGAGGACCTGGGACTGTTTGGAGAACAGGACAACATTTGGAAGAAAGAAAAAGACAAAAAAAGTTGTAACCAATACAGAGTTTTGTATTATAATGTAAATGAACACTTAGACTGCCATATATTTAATGTAATGTACAGTATCCTGGGGCCGGCTATTTAAAAAAATCTTTTTTAGGATAAGGAGCCAACTCCCACATCAAGACTACAACCACCAACCAGGGGTGGCGAAGGCTATCACATGCTACTTCGAGCCATGTGACGCCAGCCAACCACATCTTTTCTGCTAAACTGCTCCCTGGTGCACCACTGGGAGCGGCGTAACTCACTCTGAATTTCTGCCAGGCTGGACGCCTTTGAGCAGTGATGACGATCTAATGTTTACACAAGGCAATAAAAAAAATAAAAAATAAAAAAATAAAAATAAAAATAATTCACAATTCTGTTGTAAAGAAAACGTAAGGCCTAAGCATCTTGCTATCACAAAAGGAAACAGGACAAATACAGATGAGCTCTTATGAGCTCTTTAGAACTTATGTTCCGTTTGCAAATTTATGAACTTATGAGTACAAGTATAAGTGCATGTGTTCTCTGCCTCACCATCCTCTTTGGTCCTTGTGTATATTTGCTCGCTGCGAACTCCATCCCCAGCCCGGGTGAAGGCCAGCACTTGGATGCTATAGTTGGTGTATTTCTCCAACCCTTCCAGCTCCAGAGAGGCCTTTGTGGTTGTAATGTTCCTGATCTCACCCAGCTCTGAGTCAAGACAGAAACAAACCATGATCCATGCTTACTACTACAGTACTGTATGTTGCTCGTTGTGAGGACATGCGTTCATGTCATGTTACTACAGGATGAAAACTCTGAGATTTTACTCAGAGTTAAGCTAAAACACAACACCAACAGACCACACAGGATTAGACCACTTATATATAGGACGCAGGTGATAAGTTAAGATCAGAAGAACTCTGTATTCATCTGAGTGACTCGTTAGCAAAACAAAACAATGTGACAATATCACACAGCCACTTGGAGTTTCCTGATTTCCTGCATGAATATTTCAGGCATTTAAAAAAAAAACAACAGCATCCTCTTCAGGTGTAAACTAGAAATGAAGCAGTAGAATTGTATATTATTATAAATGAACTATAGATGAATAACAAGTCTATAAATTATTTACATTGCTTCTTTCCAAGTGTTTTTCTTGTTTAACGCCTGAAGAGTATGTGAATTAAAAGCCACTAATGTCTATGCTATTCTCATTTTATTTAGGACTGTATATTAAAGTAAATCTAGCACATTAAGTTACAAAATCTCTTAGGTTTGAGATACAGGTCATTCTTGAAACGCCTCTTCCTTCTTCCTATAGAACTTCCTATTGGATAAAACATGGTATTGGTGCTAAAAAGTGCTCAGAATACTTAATGCTTCTGATCTCCTGACCCATGCTTCTTTTTTTGTAAATATGCATACACATTTATATCTTTAGCAGATAAAAATTAACACATTTGCTTTAATACAATATCATCTTTCAATTATCATTCAAATGGAACTTGACCAATTGAGATTTCACATGAAAAAACAAACCTGAAAAAGTGTATTATTCTAAAATGTGAGAGATATTGCAACATGAATTTTACATGGTTACAAACACTGCAATTTTTTATTTTTTGCTTTTTATGTGTTTACTAAAAAACTATTTAAGTAACAAATTTTACAGGTCACATGCTTCTAGAACTTCACACCAATTGTAGTATAAATACTGAAAGAAATATGAATAAATTATGAATAAACAATAACTTATTGTTTGGAGTGAGACAGTATAAAGCTGATGCTGGTGATTTTTGGGGCACATATAAAATATTTTTTAAATGACTGAAGTTATTATCTTGAACAATTTAGGGAAGCACTTCAATGCTGCATAAACTTCTTTCTTAAGTATAACTTAAGTAGCTTCATTGGCACACACATTTTCTGTATTATATGTATAACATAAAAGAAACAAAATCAGCATGAATACTGTGTTTTGGCCCTATCCACTTTTTCTCTATTAATTTCTCAGTTCCTCCATTTCCACCCTATTGAAGAGTCTTTAGATTACATTCTACCTCTAGCCTTTTATCTAGACATAATGGTGGCCACTATAAGGTGCATCAACAGTAGTTGATACTTATTATATTATATATATATATCGAATCACTGGTTCATTCTTAGTGATGTAGCCATGACAATTCCTAGTACTGTATGACTGGGTCAGGGTAGAGTAGCAATAAACCATCTCATTGAGAAACAGTCTACTAACTAATATCTCAAGCCCGCATCTCTAGTCTTATACAACTTCTAAACCATGCTTGGTTAGTGAGGACCTTACAAAGCCTTCTACATTATGTTTGCCTGATATTGTATATGCAATTGCATGCATAAAAAAATCTCCTGTTTTATGTCCTGAGGTGATATACTGTACTCTATGTTCCATATTATTGTGTATGTATGCTGGAATGAGTCACCTCCATCTGGTAAGTTGGCCCAGTAAATGACTCGGTAACCAAGAAGCATGCCATTCAGCGCCTCCTTTGGGAGAGGAGTCCAGGAAAGAGAGATGGTCTCTGGGGTCGTGGCTGTGGTCACAACATTTTCAGGAGATCGGCTTGGAACTAGAAGGGTTGACAAAGAGTTGTGCTGAGAGTTACGACAAGATTTGAAACCTTTAGATATCACCTTTATAACATTAGAAATTAAACTGCGTTAACATACTGTACACTGATCAACCATAACATTACAATGCAAAGCACCAGGATGTTGGCAGCAGATCCTCTGGGTGCAGTGGGAATCAGACTTGTTTGTCAGACGTATCCAATGGATGCTTGACCGGCCTTTGGCTCTTTGCTTGCTGGGCCCCTTGTGCAGAGGGCTGTGGTGCACTGGGTGTTCTGATGCCTTTCTCTTGTGGCCAGCATTAAATTATTTGCTGATTTGTGCTGCACTGTTTTTTTTGTGTCATCGGACTGGACAGAGTGTCCTTTGTTCCTAAGAGCATGGGTGAGCCGTGTTTGATCCTGTTTACTGCTAAAGTATATAACTGATAATGTAGTGGCTGATTGATGTACAGTATGTATTTGTAAGAATGCTGTACATATTTCTTTGGCATGCTAATTAGGGCTTTAACTTTGTGCATATACAAACTATATGTTGCAGTTTAAACAAATCTGTCTCTTAGCTTTTATTTTGATTTCTTACTGCATGTATGATCTTTTACAAATAAAATAGATACCCTAAATGGCGTGATACAGAAAAAAATATTGCAGCATGACGTGTAAAAATTTGAGTTAAAACTTCAACAGCTTAGGGTGTAATCTATTAAAATTTTAGCTTTATTCTTTCTTAATTTTTCTGCTTCTTGACCTTTGTAATAACTTTAAATCTGATGCCACGCCTCATTGTGATATTCAGATTGTGATATGGCCAGACTAACCGTCTTCCAGCGTGGTGATGATGGCTTCTTCGGATGTAGGCCCCATTCCTGCACGATTGGCAGCCTGCACACGCACTTCATACTGTGTGTATTTCTTCAGGTTGTCCAGAGTGATGGCCTCAATGTCGCCGGTTGTGTCCAGATTGATGGTGTTGTACTGGGGGCTTCCTCCTGTGCTGTATTCTCTATAGCACACCTGATAGCTTCGGATCAAACCGTTCTGAAGGTGCTTGTGGGGAGCCTGAGAGTGAGGAAAAAATGACATAAATTAATGCCTGTATTAATTTCATGGAAGGATTAGTAAGAAGGCTGGCACCTATGCCTAAATTATGATTACAAATAATAAAGTTGCTTGATATTCATTGTTCAGTGTATTCTGACTAAGGCCCCATCACACTGATCCACATTCCCAGTACGTGTCCAAAAAATTGGATGCCTAGAGAAGACGTGATCAAAGGAAGATGCAGGAAGAACTTAAAAATGTAGGATGTAGTACCAAAAAACAGCATTTACCTGCTAACAGCCTTATTAACACCTCTTAGTGACTTCATTAATGTACTACGAGCAGGGCACAGATGGAATAGATAAGATGGCATTCTGTCGGAGTTATCACTGTGTTGGTGCTACAGTATGTGAACGTAGGCCACTGTAGGCCCATGCCACATTGTGAAAGACACATGCATTCAGTTCATAATACAGTGAAACCTCGAATTGCGAGTAACGCGGTTTCCAAGTGTTCTGCAAGACGAGCAAAGATTTTTAATAAATTTTGACCTGGAAAACGAACAAGTCTTGGTTTATGAATACCGAGTATCATGTATCATGCATGCGCTTCTCGTTTTGACGGCGAGCGTCACATGATCACAACTGAGCCATTGGTTTTTCTCTCTCTTGCGCTGTGGAATTGTGGGTAATCGTCTCCCCTGCTGGATCTTAGTGCGCGTCTCTTACTGGTATAATCAACATCCGTGCGGCTGTGTACTGTTTACTATAACACTGTGACCACATGTGTGTGTGTAAAACATCATTGGACACCGTGCCCCAACCCCCCC
>JAQMYK010000018.1:8801854-8821552 GCA_030014345.1 Clarias buthupogon | reverse complement strand
CAGCAGTGATTCCGTTAGTGTGTCGCTCAATCGAGTGTCATTAGAGAAATTTCTTGTTTATTTTTCCGATAAAACAGGGGAGGGGCTCCTTACTTTAGCTTCACCCACACACACACACACACACAGCGCCTGTTTTTTATTTATTTGTAAAGGTAAAGTGCAGGTTAATTTTTTTATTTTTACTTTATATTTTATATGAATTATTTTTATGTATTTATTTGTTTGGTCTGTGGAACGAATAATTTGAGTTTCTATTATTTCTTATGGGAAAATTCAATTTGGTTTACGAATGTTTTTGAAATACGCACCTGCTTCAAAATGATATAAATGAATTATGCTCATAATCCAAGGTTCCACTTCTTCTGGTGCCTACCACATTTATGGGGCGCAATGCAGCGCAAAGCAGCGATTTATCGGCACATCCATGTCAAGTTCAGAAAATTCAGTATAAATACTACATGGATGGATGAATTGAGAACCTGATAGAGACGTGGCTAGGAAGTAGTTGAACTGGATGAATGCACATTCATCCAGCGTCCTTCAAAGTGATGCTATAATATAATATTACACATTTCCCTTGTGATGAAACAGTTGACATAACTATACATTAACATGATTAATTGTTTTATTATTATGCATTAACACAGCTGTGTGCATCTGCCAGGGCATACAGTATGAAGTAAACCAAAACTGAGGACTGTGCAACAGATAAAAAAAAAAAAAGAACTTCAAATAAGTTTACCTTGCATAGTTCAGACAAACAAATTATTTTACGTAGCTTGATAACACCAGCCAGCTTGAGACAAACTAGTCTTTTTCAATTACAACAAGTGTGAATTTCCCCACGGGGATGAATAAAGTATCTATCTATCTATCTATCTATCTATCTATCTATCTATCTATCTATCTGTTTATGCAGTTTACATGGGCAATCTGCAGTATAAGAATGGAGTTTTTACCTTCCATGTGACTTTAATACTCTGGGATGATATTGCTTCAAGCTGTACATCCTGGGGAGCACCATCAGGGGCTGTGGAAATCAAAGATCACAAACATCAGAGCTGGTTAGAAAACAGATTTACATAAAAGATACACGCTTTCCATAAAAGCTTCCACTAGAGGGCAACATCTTCACGTCTTTATAGAACTGATAACTGGAATGAAACAAACTGTAACACTGTAACTGTAACACTAGTAACTGGTGCCAGAAGGACTAAGATCAGTTTTGCAATTGATTTAATATAGCATACAGTATATCATAAATCTTAGGGCTATACTTAGAAAAGAGCAGGACACAGAGTAGGTAGACATGCTTGCTGAGAAGCCACTCACGGGCTTCATCTGTAGTGATGGTGAACTCGTTACTGGGAGGGCTTTCTCCAATCTGGTTTTTAGCAAACATGCGGATGTTATAGGTGGAAGCAGGGTGCAACTCGATGATGGTGGCCTGGTTCAGCTGGGGTGAGACATCTTTGGTGGTTTGGGACAAAGCCCAAGAGGCTGTAGGGGAAACAGAACACAGTTATGACATAGTGTTCACACTGAACCAATTCCCCTGTCCACAGTAACAGTCATGTTACAAATTCAAAATATAATGAGGTTGATACCTACTAGTGAAGCAGTATACAGTAGTTATGTTCTTTACCTGATTTGTTCTTGTAGTTGATGTCATATCCTGTTATCGGACTGTTGCCGTCAAATCTCATTGTCCAGCGTAGCGCAATGGTCCGATCTTTCACCTCTCTTATTTCCACTTCGGGAGGGTCTGGACGATCTAAGGTTATAAAAGACAAAAAAGGATGTCCTACTGTATAATATGCATAAATACCTGTTGCTGTTACTTGTGATGCTGATAACACAAACTTTAAAACATACAAGATATTTGCTATTTGCTATTTGACAAAAATAAGAAAAGCAAACACACCTAAACTGTTATACAATAATTGAAATAAAATTATAGCATTGCACAATGTTGATAAAAATTTTTCAATACATTTGAATGCTTTTACAGAAGGATGTTAATGTCAAAATCAATAAAATTCTTTATTCATGACAGCCGTTAAGTTACATTTGATGCTTGTTGGTGGGAAGAAGAACAAAGCACAGTGTTAGTGACCTTATACTTATGATTCATATCCCTTATTACACTGGGTCTCTGTTTCTAACTCTGTTTAATGTAAGCTTATACTAAGAGTTCACAACCTGCGTCCCGATGGATTGGTTAATAACTAGAACTATGCATGTAAATGAAATAAAGCATATGCTTGCATCCTTTCCCTTCCTTTCATCATATGCAAATCCTCATAGTGGACTCCTTCTCTAATTCCGCTGTACTTAGTATAGTGACAATAAAGAATCTTAAATCTTCCTGGATCCCTGACAGAACAACAGGCTCCCATTAGGATGCAGCAGGTTCCAAAGACACCTGGCTTACTGTAGCATGCATTTACAGTAAAGCAAATAATATATTAATGATTTATATTTGATGTGTTTCTTTATTTTTACCTTTAACCAACATTCTTTAATAAGATCTAAATTGCAGGGACATTACCTTGTACTATAAGCTGAATAATTCCCTTGTCTTCACCGTACGAGTTAATGGCAATGCAGGAATAAAACCCAGAATCCTCTCTGACTGTGTGCAAGATCTATGTGAGGAAGCAGAAAATAAAGGATGCACTTAAGTTAATGTTAACATTTCCATATACACGATGGTAACAAGTATGCATTCTGTATTCTGTGATGACATTGTGACTTGTTCACCTGTAATGTGGAAATGATCTCATCAGCCACTTCCTTAACGCTCACCACATAGCGGTTTATATCAGGGTTGATGATGTGAGATTCCTTTTCCCAGCGAACCTTGATGGGCTTCTCACCATGCGCTGTGCAACTCATCTCTGTCATGTGACCTTGTTCTGCTCGAGTGGTGTTCGGATAGGATGTGATCATGGCAGGAACTGGCAGGGAGGGAAAGAGAGCGAGTGAGACACTTTAAGAGATTTATATTTAAATTCCCATTACCGATATGACAACTATGTTTTATTTCATGGTTTAAGTGGCGCGCTGTCACAAACATTTTTGCATGATACGATCATTGCGTGCACACCACCTTCATTTGCATACAGCAAGTTCGCCCTTTTCCCGTTTTAAAATGACCTCTTTATCATTTCAATTAGTCACAAGTGGCATTTAATTCAAGCAGCGAAAGACTCTTTGAAACAAAACACAAGAACAAAAGAACACAGCTCTACGAAACAAAATAAAGTGGATATTTTAAAGAAAGGTATCATGAGTGACACCAAGAAAACACAATTTCATACAGGGGAGAGTAATATGATTATTATTTTCTAAATTCTGTTATTTTCAGTGAACAGCAACATTCTTTTCAAGAATGTTACCACCTTATGCATTTTTAATGGTGCTATGGTGGCACAGTGCTTAGGGTGGTCATCTCACATCTCCAGGGTCCCTAGTTCAATCCTAAGCTCCAGTTACTGTCTGTGTGGAGTTTTACATGTTCTGCCTGGGTTTCCTCCAGGTTCTACAAAAAAAAAAAAGCCACAAAAAGCTCTAGGTCCACCTAGATCAGACCAGCTAGGTGCAAATCGCTACAGGTCACACCGACACGCCATGGTATAGCCATAATTCGACTGCCCATTCAGAGCAATCTGTATAGAGCTGGTTTCAGAGAGGATCTAATCTAAAGTGATGTACCAATCAACACTGCAGTGTTTAGCCAGCTAACATGTTTATTCATATTCGATACCATTTCAACCGAGCCAGGGTTGTAATTGATCTGTACCCTCTAAACTCACAATGCTGGGCTCGAGGTAGGCAAATTCACCCCAGATGGGACAATTCATCAGATGGCATGGTGCAGGTGATTGAGCACAGGGAGAACAGGTGAGGCGCAATGCCAATTGTAAGATGAGGATCGAACTAGCAATCCTAACGCTTTGTGGTGCCAGTGAGCTCTTTACCTCTTTTTCTATTGCTACAGTTACCGTGTGTGTGATGTTAGCCAATAGGCTAAAATTTCAAATCATCTATACTGATCTAAATTCTGACTTCTTCTGAAGTTCCCAATTAAGTTCTATCAAAAAATAATTTAACTCATATAATGTATTTAAAAAATTGAACAATTGCTCCATGGCGCCATCCATAGGTTTTCTGATAAGCGCTTTTGAAGCTCTACCTTGGGAGATCTGGTTGTCGCCATCTTGGCAGTGGCTGACTGCAACTGAAAATCCCTCTTAAATTCCGAAATGGGCTAAAGGACAAAATGAACAGAGCCTGGCTGATGGTTGGAATTTGCCTACACACCTCAGTTACCTCAAGCTAGCTAGCTTAGCTTTAGCGTAGGTAAAATGCTAAGGTGGCTAACGTATGCTAAAGTTACTTTCTATTTGATTGAACTACATTAGTGAATATCCTGCACATCATCCTGGCCAGGTATAATTTTGTGGCCTAATATAATTTTAACCAATGTTGTAAAGTTAGACATTTTAGCATGCGGTTACATAGTAACGGAGTCACTTTTGGAGTTAGCTGCTAGTGGTCATTCGAGGAACTGTATTACCGTTTTGGCACTTCTGCATTGGGCTCTTATAATCAAATTAGGCGGAAAGAAACAGGATTGCTAATATTATGAACTCCTTTTCTCACCCAAAAATAAAACTGAGGACTTCTGTGACACTACAGTAACATGTATGCATGCAAATTAAGTTTACTGTCAGGAAAGAAGTAAAAAAAAACAACTGTTTTTGTTTTTCACAGTACAAAGCATGCAGATGCTAACCCTATCTCAAAAGTATAGCTGCGATCCCTAAGGTTTGTTTTTTAAGTTAAGGAAAGGTTGATGATGCACTCACCACATCAGTGCCTGGTAATTTCACCCTGACAACTAAAATTTAGTATCTATTTTTAGGTTCACATGTCAGATTTGAAAAATAAGAGTTTTTTTTAAGCATCTAATGTTGAGTGAGTTTGGGGAACAAAGCATAACTAAGCATACATTATTATGACCCATACATAAGCACTATAAGGTTGTAATATGAACAATATAAAATAATTATTTGTATCCATTTAAACAGTCTCAAAGGATCGCCTTTCTGCCGGAGAACTTCTTATCTTGGAGCAGATAGAGAGCGATTTCACTGTTTTGCCATCCAACAAGCGCTGCTATGATTAAATTATGAGTGTAGACATGTAGCCCTCGTTCCGCTACACTGCACACACATTGACACACACAAACACACACACACACACACAGATGTGAATAGGGGTAGGAGGTGGGGGCAGGTTAGTGTATGCTGATGTGATCGAGTATGTCAGCATGGGCCCGTGAACATTTACTGTAAGTCTAAATCTTTATACAACTCTTGAGCGCCACACAGTGGTGACATGGGACAGAACATGATTTATTTTGCAGAACAATTGTTAAACTTAATTGACACACATACTGTATCACATATATACAGTGCATGTGTCTGTTTGTGTGTGTATAGTCCAGTGAAAAGTACAGTATATGTCCCTTACCGATTTTCTTATTTGATTTTGCATATCACTACAGTGATTGTACTAGTGCTGCATAATTAACTGCATAAAAATCTAAATATGGACCTGTGGCAATTATTTAATCTTAATATCACAATGAGATTTTTTTTTATCAAACTGTATCTAAAATTTTTATTTGAACTAAAAAGAATAAAACATGTCATAACCATTAAATAAAAGTTACTGCAAACAGTAAATTTTCATTAATTTATTCATCTTCTATACCACTTATCCTGTACAGTGTCGCGGGGGCCCTATGTAAACTCCACACACCAGGGGCAGCAACCAAAACCTTGACTCTAGAGGTGCAAGCCCACGGTGCTAACCACTACACCACCACACTATGTTTTATATACTGTAACAAAAAAATGTAATCTTTAAAGTGCAATTTGTTCAATGAAATTAAAATCTAATGTCTGCAAAATTTTTATATTTCTAGGGATATAACACAATTTAAAAAACAAATCAATTCACCAGTGTAACCAATCAGATGCGTGCAACAGATTTACAAATTTTCTAAACCATGACACATTTTAGTACGGGTAAGACTATAAACTCAGTGATAGATAGAATCTTCAGGCAAACTTAAACTCCTCCTTCCCTTGCAGCTAACTTAATAAGTAAGATGATTGCAACTAAGAACAAAGGACTGCTAATAATCTCGATTCAGCTTTCACTGTCAGCAGAAATGGGGCTCCAGACAAGCAGGGGCTAAACGGTATTCCCATAACAGCTAAGTTGATCTATATTTTTAATATCTAGTAATATTATGAGCTCGTAAAAAAGAGGAGCGCTGATGGCAGCTATAACCTCACACAGAGCCGTCTTCCTTTATTTGTTTCAGCAGCCAGCGCACCATGTAACTATTAAACAAACTAAGCAGGACCTTTGGGAAAGCCGTGTGTGAAATTTATGGAGTTCTAAGACATGTTGTATCTGTACCGATGTGATCCCTTCACTAATGATTTCCAGTGCTGTTTGCCCCAGTCTAACCAATAAATGCTGGCTAAGAACCTGACAGCAAGGTTTGTTCCGCATAGTTTGAATAGAAATCATGCAATGACCCACTACTAATTATTTTCTTATAAAATCTTATAAAATTCCAGCTACTACAGTATGATGAAATCAATAACATTATATACAAAAAACTGTTTATGCGGCACTCTTTAACGAATAAGTGACCGGCTCCAGGCCCCCGGTGACCCTGTATACAGGATAAAGCGGTACAGTATAGACAGTGAGTAAGTGAGTAATACACAAACCATAAGTTTTAATTAATATATTTATTAATGCATCTAATTAATACTATACAATACCTAAATCTAGTCCTCACCTTAACCTCAGAAAATGTAATATGATAGATTTTTTTTTCCTTTTAATTTTTGTTTTTTTGTTTGGATATAATATATTTTCCTCATGATATTTCTAAAATTGTTGTTTAAAATGTAGTTGAAATACTACACACAATAATAATACATTTTATCTTCACTGACTTGTACAGTCTTTTCAATAAGGTGTATTTTATTATTATTATTATTATTATTATTATTATTTCAATTTTTGGAAGTTTAAAAAAGCATGAAATGTTGGTCATTATTGACTTTGTTTCACTAGTTGCTGTTTAACTTATTTGAAATGTGTTCCTTCACTACACAGCCTATAAAAAACAAATAATGTTAAAGCACTGAGAAAATACATCCAGTTTACTCTGTATTGAAAAAAAAAAGCTGGTTTAAAATAATTTGGCCTTGTGTAATATAATTGTAACATATAGGTGGCACACAAACATCACAATAGAATATAGAAAGTGGTACTGTGGTATATGTTTCTAATGGCATATACGAAAACCTTTCTCGAATATACAGTTTGCATTACTGGAAAAACAAAAACAAATAAAAAAGCCTATAACAGATGTGTCACTGAAATGGCCTGAAAAATATCAGCATATATTAAGATCTAGATCAACGGCCATAGTGGTCATATTTGATTCTGGCTTCTTCGCTCTTTTTTTGTAATTTTTATTTTGTTCAGGCCTAGGAAAATTACAAGAATTTTACACAATTACTGTTCTAACATTGAACAAAATACATAAGGTGATTAAAAAAAGAATGATAAAGAAAGAAAAAACAGCATTCTGCAATAACAAAATTACATAGAATATTTCTGATAATGTCTTGAATCATTCTAATTCCTTGTGGTTTCAGGGGTGATCCCATTTAATTGACACTGTTCTACATAAAGTCTTCTCCAAATGGTTTGCTAAACTCAATCCAGCATTTCTAAAAATTATGAAGTTTGTGTTGAGTCTTACCATAAGTGTAGATGTAAACTCCATCACAAAAATTCCGCGCATAATATTGAACCTGTCAATGTTGATTGGCCTTTGATTTAAGCGTTTTTTAACTGGCTTTTTTACTGGCAACCAACATTATTCTGAACATTCTAATCATCATTCTATAGTTCGAGATCACAGGACAATCCCAGAACGCATGGCAGTGGTTTGCTTTCTCCACTCGACCAGATCTCTGACATGTTTTCTCGTTTTATCTAATTTTGCACAAAATTTAGTAAAACAAGTGAAAGAACTAGAAAAAACGTTTACCCACTTCTAACTAGAGTTCATCCAACTCTGACTAGCATTTACTCACATCTGACAAGCATTTACATATATATTTTCTAAAGTCATTCAACAACTCCAGTTATTTATATTGTGTTGCCAGATCAAATGGTCATGTACTCCTTCTGTATCTCATGCACACAAATTCATAAAAATGAAATGTATTTTCTGCACATGAATTAACAAAAAACATTGGACAACTTTGATCTCATCCTCAAGCAATAGCATTTTGAGTGTTCGGTCTAGTAAAACCTCAATGTATATATATATTTTTATAACTGACTGACTGACTGACTGTCTGTCTCCGCTGTATATAGTTAATTGTTAACTGGAGATAAAACAGTGAGGATTTTAAAACATCAAAAGAAAAAAAGAAAAAATCTGGATCCTCATCAGTTGTGTGGCTGGGTAGACACGGCCAAGCAAGACAGCTCACACACTTGTTAGGATTTCAGGAACAGGACAGAAGGCTGTGTGTGTGTCCGATTAACCACCAGCATAATAACATCAACCAATCATTTTTGATTTCCATTGAGTGGGGATAAAAATGTCACGGCAGGCTTCTGGAAGGCTGAGATACTATTTGTCACTGACTGAGGGATGAGCTTGTGTCCGCTCTTGCCTTTAGCCTGATATGATTTATGATTTACGATGAGAATGACCCCTACTTCTTGTGAGATTTTTTTGGATTGTGATGGTGATTTCATGATTATCATGCTTAACTGTTGTTATTTGTCTATTAATGCATATTTACATAATACTCATTTCTTCTATTTATTTTAAAGACTTGTCATCGTTGGGGCACTCATGCTACCGGAGTATTTAGTTCATTTCTAAGGCTTTGGCAGGGTGCCACCTGGTGGTCTGAAATGAACAGCTGCACCTGAACAGGTTTTCAAATTTATAGTAAGCTACTGTATGTGAGGATGAAAAAGAATAACAGCACAACATTAAGAAATAAAAAGTACTAATCTAGTAACTAGTCTTTGGGTCTGTGTGTGTGGAAGTTGCATGTTTTCCCAATGCTTGGTGGGTTTCCTCAGGGTACACTGGTTTCGTTTCCCAGTCCAAAGACATTTGAATTAGGCTAACTGGCATATCCGAATTGCCCTTAGTGCGTAAGCGAGTGTGAGAGTGTGTGCCCTGTGATAGATTCAGTGTGTACCCTGCCTAGAGCCCTGTACGGTACCTGCTAGTTTCTAAACAGATGAGCAGAAATTTGAATATATGTATTAAGACAATATACTGTACACACTATGTTACAAAAATATACAGTTATATACTGTATACAAGGAGCTTGAGTGGGAAAGACTCGGGTGTATGTGGTCTGCAATTTTCTAATTTGGTTACAATTTGGTTACAACTGAGTTCTATAGCTGTGGCCAAAGGTTTTGAGAATGACACAAATATTAAAGTCTGCTACTTACTGTAAGTATAAGCACTTATAAGTTATAACTTGTAACTTGTTGACAATTACATTGAGTTTATACAAAGAGTTAATATTTGCAGTGATGACCATTCTTTTTCAAGACCACTGCAATTTGCACTGGAATGCAACATCTGGGCCACATTCTGACTGATGGCAGCCCATTCTTGCATAATCATTGTTTGAAGTTTTTGTTTGTCCACCTGCCTCTTGAGGAATGACCACAAGTTCTAAATGGGATTAAGGTCTGGGGAGTTTCCTAGCCATGGACCCAAACTTTTGATGTTTTGTTCCCCGAGCCACTCAGTTATCACCTTTGCCTTATAGCACGGTGCTTCATCATGCCGGAAAAGGCATTGTTCGTCTATTCCACTCAAACTTTTTGGCTACGGCTGTATATGGAATGTTCTGAAACTAAATCACTACCTTGAATGCACCCATTTAAATAGTGTGCATATTTTCAAATATATAACTTAGGTCAGGGTTTTACATATCACCTTTGCCTGGGGCTAGTAAAAAAACATTTTGGGTGAGTTGATGGTCCATTCAGGTGTATTTGTGCCACCCATCTGGCCACACCCCCTGTAAAGCCTGCATTTTTTTTTTACACCGCTGTCAGGTTCCATATGGGTCAAACTCCAGATTCAGGAGTTCCCTCATACTGTAGTACCAGGTTTACAGCTAATGAGTGACTTTCTGTTGCTTTTCCACCACTGGAGTAAAACAGCCTTACTAGCATACTAGGTAGCACAATGTATGGTGATGGCGTACAGTAGACCTGTGAATAATACGTGAACAAGACGCAGAGCTTATCTTCCGATGATGAAAACCAACCAGCTCATTGTTGTTTGAACAAAGCGTTGCAATCAGTGTGTTTACAATTTATAATTTATAGAAAAGAGTTTTTTATATGTATTTTCCCCAAAGGCATTAAAAATATTCAATGGGCAAATAAAATCTGGCCTGAGTTGCCAGATGGGAAAAAGATGGACAATGCTTAGGTGTTTTGTGATTTATTTTATTTATTTATTTTTTGTATTTTTACATTTAAGCCACAGCAGAATCAATTGGTGTGATGCGTTTCTGGTGGTCATATCTGTTCCCAAGCAGAGCTGTACGAATACCCCTCTCTTTACTACAGCTGCAGGGGCACCTTGGGAAAAGTAGGCCACGTCACTGCGCCTTAGTTGGCTATGTACAACCCTCTCCACCCCCTCCTAAACACTCACATGGTATCACCTAACCTCCTCCCTGCTGTCCAATGGAGTGCAGTAAAATGCATTTTTCTTCATGCTGGGAGGGGCAGTAAGTGTGTGTGTGTGTGTGTGTATGTGTGTGCGCGTGTGTATGTGTGTGTGTATGTGTGTGTGTAACACGCTGCCATGCCAAAGTGATTCCCCCTTTTCCATGCACAATTGGTCACAGGCTGCACATTTTCCCTTCTGATACTGCAGGCGGAGGGAAGAGCTTTCACCGTGAGCAGCCAAGAAAGGAAACAAAACAAAAAGGGGGGGGAAATAGAAAGCAAAAATAAATAAATAAATAAACAAATAAATAAATAAAATAAAGATGGGAAAAAATCTGTATACAATACAGGATATTAGCATCATATTTAATGGGCGGCGTAATGAATAAGGTGTTAAATTGTGCTCATCCATTCCCTATCAATATTTCCTTCCTAATTTTTCAGCAAATGAGACTAATAGATTTTACACCAATTCTGTTGAATTCTTGAGTCTGACTGGTAAGTAGGATGAATTTTGAATCACAAAGTGTTATCTATTTATTTGTTCGTTCGTTTATTATGTTTTATAACAGATGCTAGCTTAATAATCGTTAAGTCCACTAATGATACAGCATGTAATGATACAGAGATGTTATTCCTAATAGATCCAATAGTACTCCAGTAGTTCCAGCTGTAATGCAACTCCACTTTTTATATACAAACTATTTTTTGAGCCTTAAATTAATGCATAATGTTCCATTTTTTCTAATAATTCATATACAGGCTGTAAACAAACTACAATTGGGGAAACAAATTGTACTCAAGTTTAGACGTCATTCCAGAAGAACATTCAGACATTAACATTTTCAAACCAACAAAACCAAAAAGAAATTATTTGAATGGATTTGCATGTGACATCCCATAATTATATTATAAATAATAGTATGGATTAGATTTAGACTTAGATCTAAGTATAAATTGAATAAAAAGTATAATTTGTTTGTGTTTCCCAAATAAAAACTGTTGGTCTTGACTTTCTGCTGATGTGTGAGAAGAACATTTGGATTTGCATTTAGTAGAAACTAAATAATTTTGGTGTGCTCATAAAAACAAAAACATTTAAGAATTATCACGACATTATATAAATTTTACTAAACACTTAAAAAACACACACAAAAAAATATTTCTTTCAATAATTGTTCTTTAAAATGTAACACCACAAAATTCGGAGATTTCACAGGTATCATCAGTGTTTTTTATAATCACTACAAACTTCGGCTACATTTACATTACAGCTAATTACAATTTTAATATTTTGGTCAGATCATATTTGCATGTCATGACGGTTCACATCCATACTGTAAGTACAAGTGAGTCTTATCTAACTCTAATGTGGACGTTTCTGTCTCTGAATATGCTTTGGATTTTGGAGAACGGCAAGCAGTTAGTTGGGTGTATTTGATGAGATCCGGAAAAAGTAAGAAAGCCAGACACCTCACTTTATCTTTAGTGTTAGCAACTTTTGCTAGCATGACTATGAAATCCCCATGCTGAATGACATCAGGGAGCACCCTAAACATGTGCAGAGGGGAAAAAATTGCATGAATTCTGATCTGAAAGTTGGAATTCAATTCACATCACCACGGATTGGATATATATCTGATCTATGAGTCACTTTAGGCTGGTAATGTCAAATTTCTATAGCCTTTGATTGCGAGTAGTTTCCGAAATGCAATATCTGTATAATGAACATTTAAAGTAACTCCAAAAATAACAAACATAACTACAAATTTACAGGTTTTTACCTTGGATTCATGTCACCATCATGGTGTTAATAAACCAAATGATAACCAATTAAGTTTTAGATCATGGTTAGATAAATTGTAGCCAAAAAAACAGCAACTCATCCTTCTTTTGTATTCTGTCTGTAATAGCTATCAGTGTTGTGTTGAGTTGAGTTGAGTTGTGGAGGAGTAATGGAGGGGATGTAAGTCTGTTCCTTAACAATATAATTTATTGAGGAGCACAATAGCGCATCCACAACACTCAAAGAGGCTGAAAGCTGCCCGCAGGCCCACACTGTAATGCTGAACACGCACACACACACGCACACACACACACACACGCACATGAATTATCAGCCTGGAAAAGTGCAATTGATTTGATTATGATATATTTTACAGGAAATAAAGTACAATATTTACCTTGATATTTATTACATTATCATTTACTTAGATATTTTTGTTTCACAATTCGGTAATGAAGAAACATGATGAAGAAGGACATGTCCTGTTCACTAATCAGCTTTAAGACTTTGAATGCCCATTTGAACAACGCTATGAACACATCAACATTAATGAATGTAAATATTTCACTAAATGTACAAACACACACAGCTGGATGAGGCTGCTTACTTTTGACGGTGAGGTACATGCTCTTGCTAATGTCAGCGCCCACGTCGTTGCTGACTTTGCACAGGTAGTAGCCACTATCCTCCTCCAGCACATGTTTGATGAGCAGTGAGCCTCTCTCCAGCAACTGCACCCGAGATCCTGAGTTCAGCACGATGGGCTGGAACTGAGGAACTCCCGCACCTGGGAACACAGCGTCGCAAAAAGACAAAAAGGAAAAAATCGATCACATGATTTTATATGTCAATTTTAGGTGGTTCTGCACAGTTCAGTAAAACTAAGCAGCTAATTTCCTCATAAAACAAATTGTACCTGAAATGATATTTTATGCAAAGGGTCTTCACATCAATTATTGACTTTGATTGATTAATTACTGTTACTTTGTATAGTATGTTTTGAATGTAGAACCTTTTTGAAGATATTCTTGCGTTACAGCAGTTAATTGCATGTGGATAAAACTTTTGCACAGAACTCACACACACACACACATACACTTTTATACACACACTTCTACATTGTCCCTGTATACTATAAAGCGGTATAGACAATTAGTGAGTTTATCTCTGATGCTTTATCGTTGATGCTTTTGTTACCTTTAGAATGTTTCCACACAATAGTAGGAATCGGGTTTCCTTTAGCCGAGCAGTTCAGAATAACAGATTTCCCATAGATTCCATCTTGGTCCCGAGGTTGGACCTCAAAATGTGGTGGGACTATATAAAAAAAAATAATAATAATAAAATAGGAGTCCACATCAGTTATTAGACATGCATACCCAATACAAGGATTACTCAAGCTACAGAAATGTGTAGTACTCAATTATAATCTATAATTAACTTGGATTAATCATAAGGTATTGATTAACTTTCTGTAACAGGAATTTTTGGATGTGGAAATGTTGTGAAAACTTTCAAAAACAACATTCTTTCGACATTGTCCCGATGGTAAACGTCATCACAACATTGTTACAGCTGTATTACAACAGCCATCCTACATTCCTCCTGGGCACTGCCACCTACAAGGCTTCTACTTCCCAAGTTTCTCCTAAAAAACTCATTCGTGTTGTAAAAACATTCACAGGAAATTCTCAGGAAATTGTGTGTTGGATGTTCAATAATCTAAGACTTAATAATAAAACAGATTTGTGGGAATTATTTTGATAATTATTTACTGCTACCCTTGAAAAGCTTGGTTTTCATTCATTTCCATTTGCCCTCTGACCTTTAACAATAAGCTGAATGCTGTGCTCCACTGCAGCTGCCTCGTTGCGGGCGATACAGGTATAGCTTCCGTTGTGGATCTCGGACAGGTTGGAGATGCGAAGTGAGCTGGTGAAGTCGATATTGTCGATAGTGACTCCTAAGCTGGCATTGATCGGCTTGCCGTCTTTGTGCCAGGTAATGGACATGGGCAGGTCGCCGGAGGTCACCACGCAGGGGATGAAGACTCTTTGACCAATGGAGGCACTTTGGGAGTCTGAGTGCTGGATCAAAGGTGGAACTGAGGAGCGAGAAAGAACACTGAATTTAGTAGAACATTCACATTACTAACATTTATTTGTCTTGTCAGAAGTTGTTTGGTAATTTTCTACAACAGCATCGCTCCGGTTGTTGAAGGAGAATTCACCAGCATGTTCAAATACACTCATTGTCATAAATTATACTTTCTATATACAGTATCGGATGTGGTAAATATTACATGATCAATGATGAACACATTTAAATGTATTGTTATTTAATATACATAAAATAATACATATTAAAATTGTGATATTTACTTAAGAAAATTTCTTCAGGACAGTGTTATGTTTTATGGCATTCTTGTCTTATAAATTTTTAGAGAAAGAAAGGCAAGAGTGTTTATGGTTGCTAAAATGCAAAGAACTAGATTGTTTTATAGACATTCCAAAACATAAACGTAACAATATAAAAATGTAACATATACTGTAACTACTATCACAAGTCATTACTTAATTAATAAAATACAATTAATCATCGATAAATTGAGAGACAGCAATTATAAAACAGTTGTTTCTGGTCCATTAATTTGATTAGTTGAGCGGCATTGTAGAGTGCTATAATTCCTAGAATCACACTCAGACTGTACAAAGCACTTAGAGCTAGCTGGCAACCTAGACAACGTTCTACCAATAAAGAATTGCTTTTTTACAATCTAGTTCTATCTGAGAAAAAAATAATTAAACATTTAGCCATATTGTGTCTAAAATGATATGGCACGGTGACTTAGTGGTTATCACTGTTGCCTTGCACCTCCACAGTCTGGGTTCGATTCCCGCCTCTGGGTCTGTGTGCATGGGGTTTGCATGTTCTCCCCTTGCTTGGTTTCCTCTGGATACTCCGGTTTCCTCCAACAGTCCAAAGACATGCAGATTAGGCTGAACTGACAGCAGTGTATGTGTGAGTGCGTTATGTGTGTGGATTAACTAGGATTGGCACCCCTGTCCAGGGTGTACTCCGCCTCAACCCTGTATACAGGATACGGCAGTACAAACGATAAGTGAGTGAGGGAGAGGGTGTCTGAAATGTAATTTGCATGATATAAATTTTTTTATTCGTATACCTGCTGTATAAAGCAAAATTGTGCTTGCAATAATGATAATTCTGGATATTACATGGATGCGATCACTCATCACACTCCAGCCTCGTGCATAAAGTAAATGCCTATATAACTAATGCATTATTGCTTAATGTAACTCAATGTAATAGTACTGTACATCAACTTGTAACCAGCTGATCATGTTATATTCTTGGCTTGTTATTCTTTAGATGCCATTTTATACTGTATTCACAAGCTGTATGACTTTCTGAAGAATATCATACAGTACAGTATGTATTTAAAGACATAACCATACCCTCATCTACAAATACAACCTACTGTATAGTAAAGGTCTTTTGTAAGCAGTAAAATAATACTGCTTTATCTCGTACTTCATGGTTAACAGGGAAATCCTCTAGTTGTTTGTGGTGAATTAATGGAGCATTTCATTATGCTGTGTATTTAAAGCAAATCTTGATTCTAGATGTTATCAAGAATCTACCACTGAACGCAATGAAAACCATCACATACCATGTGATGACGAGACAAACACCAAGTACATGTCATCACACGTAATATAATTGGCAATTTTCAAGCACGAGGTCCCGCTCTGCCTGGAACACAAGCCACTGTGGCTCGAAATCTGCAGATTTCACCGAGGAGGAGGCATAATGTGAGCTAATGAGGGGAGAAGCAGAGCAGTGAAGAGGAAAAAGACAACTATAAAAGGGTTATTTCCTTTCCCGGCAAATTTAGCATAATGCATTCTCAGGGGACCCAGCCATGGTGTGCATCAGCCTGTCGCGAGAATCAATGAGTTAAAATAACGTTGAACTAAAGCAGCACTTCACTGCTTATTTAATTCACAACAAAGTGGGGATAATGGACTCTAGGGATTCCCTCCTAGCTGCTTCAGAATTTTAAGCATGAACAAATTAGCTAACTCAATCGTGGAGATGTTTTTTTTTTTTCTTTTTTTTTTTTTCCTTTCCATCACTGATGGCATCCACTCAAAAGAGTAACAAGATGACTGAGAGGATGCTGCCGATGCTACTTGAGCGCATACAGATGGCGATGATTTTTTAAGTTGGACTGGATTATGGTTCCGTGGATAAACCATTACACCGGCATAGCTTTTTATAATCGATTATAGTCATCGTCCATATTATCGAATTCAGTGATGACTGGTCGGAGTATTTGAGAAAGAGGACAAAATCTAATCTGTCTCAATACTGTAGCTTAATGAGTTGGGCAGTGCAATATGTCATGAGATCTTATTGTTAATATAATAAGCAAACGAGAAAAATTACTACACACACAACTAGAAACGCAGCAGTGTTTGTGATTTCAAATTATTTACGTCTGCAATGGCTTACTCGATACGGTCCACATTCCCTCCAAATACCAGACATGCCAAACTGGAAAAAATGTCATTACTACTTTCGTTAGATAGTGCCTAGCTTATTTACGGTCTTTTTAATTTCTCCTCTCTGGCAGAGGGAGTCTCAACTGATGTGGATGAGAGAAGGAGTGGCTGAGAATGATCAGGTAATGAAGGAGTCACTTAAACCTACGGTATACACATTGAATGGGATGTCTTGCACAATGATAGCTACACCTACTGTATGCACAATGAATGGGATATCTCATGTGTCCAGGGTTTTAGTTGGAGTTTGCCTGTTCACCCTAGTGTTTGGTGGGTTTCCTCCGGGTACTCCGGTTTCCTCCCACAGTCCTGACATGACATGCAGATTAATGATAATTGATAAAGCTCTACGCCTCCTGTTTGGTCTACAGGATAAGCAGTATAGATACAAAAGAGTATAAGATTAGACAAAGAAATTGCGGCCATCCTCTCTCTTTCCAGTCCTCAATCCCATCTCATCCAACTAGCTGTAATAGGTGACGTGGTTAGTGTGAGTACGCGATCTAAAATAGTATACAAACGTGGTTGCAGACACCATGCTAGTTTTTATATAACCGCTGATGGTGCTCTTGGTCTTAATTCTGCAATGCCAATTGGATGGCAAAAAAAAGCTTATAGACATGTTTTAAATTTAGTCTTATTCCGTTTATACAGCCATTCCTGGTCAAAACAGTTTTCACCTATAATGTGCTGGAAATAATGGTCATGTGATGGAATAAACTGAATTCTTTCTGTACCCCCTAAACCTGTTAACGAATTAAGCACATATCAAAGCACTTCTTGACAGCTGACCTTTTACAGTAACGTGGACGCTCCTATGGATCTGTTTCTCGGGGTCCACCAGAACGTAACACGTATACTCGCCCTCATCCGAGTTTTGCACATTAGACAGCTTCAATGTGCCGTTGTTCTCAAAGGCACGCTGGCGATGGTTAAACGGGAGGAGGTTGGAATCTTTGTACCACTTGATGGAGTAGTAGGGGTAGCCAATGATGCGGCAGTGAATGAACATGTCCCGCCCCGCGATGGCAGTGAGGTTTTTCATTGGGCGGATACTGGCAGGACCTGTTAGGGAAAAGAAAACATCAGGAATGTCAACATTTATGTTCGTGTTGAATGCTGACCCTTTGTTGTTTGAGTTGCACTACTAAGCACTAAAGAGTTTCAAAGCTTAGAAGTGCCTGAACTAGAACTGTCATGCATTTTAAAATATAATTACTGTATAATAAAGTCTATTCTCTAATCTGATCATGGTTATCAGGCAGTTTATTCTGCAGCATATTTAAATACAGAAACAACTTAGCAGCCAACTATTTATGCACTTTAAATATAAGAGCTATATAAAAAAAAGAGCTTGGATTAAAATTACAAGGCATTATTTACCTGAATCTCATAAGATTCACTCTATTGTACTGAAGCGCAGAGATAAAACTAAAATTGTGTTCTGTTACACACAGATTGCTGTGTATACAATAAAATTTCATCATGGAAATTAGTTATATAAATTTCTATTCATATAACAAACTATTTATAATGCCAATTACAGTATAACCAGCATACAAACCTAATACCTTATGTTAATATTATGCAAATTTTGCAAACTATAAAAAAATCCAGTAGATTAACATTATAGCTTGTGGCCACTTTATTAGATACATCTACCATGTTGGTCCAATGTGCAGATGTTGCAGATGTACCAACCGAACTATATTATATATAGTTCCATTATTGTCTGTTTAATGGTCTTAAGGTGGACAGCTGAGAAATTGTACAACCTATCCAGTCCATCTAAAAAAAATTACACTGCAGATTTTTTTTTGTTTTTGTAATTAAATTTAAATAGTGAAACTCTCCTATATTCTAGATTCAGTACTTGTAAAGTGGAATATTTCACGACTTTGATTATGGCTCACGAATCTCAAACAAAAATCAAAAATCCAGTATCTTAAAATATGAAATTATTTAATTTCTCAAGTTTGAGTAAATTACTATTCATACAGTATGAAAACTGTATGTATGAATTTAAGTTTAGTTTAAATTTATGGAAAGTATCTATGGGAAGTTAACTGAAATAAGCACAAGCAACAGGAATGACCGACGCCTTAAGAAGATGGCAAACAAAGCCGATTAAAGAACTTGGGAAAGATTCACAAGGAGTGAGGCTGTGGTCGGTGCATCAAGAGCTACAGTACCATTCACAGGCGTCTTCAGGAAATAGGTTACAACGGTTGCATTCCTAGTATCCACTGACTCACAGTAGGTACTGTATGGTGTTCTTTGGATGCAACTCAGCATTCTTTCTCCTCCAAACACGACAAGTTGAGTTTTTACAAAAAAGTTCTATTTTGGTTTCCTCTGACCATATGACATTCTCCCAATCCTCTTCTGGATCATCCAAACACTCTCTAGCAAACTTCAGACAGGCCTGGACATGTACTGGCTTAAGCAGGGGGACACGTCTGGCACTGCAGGATTTGA
>JAQMYK010000018.1:8774694-8800817 GCA_030014345.1 Clarias buthupogon | reverse complement strand
TACAATTTTGTTTCTGGTGTCCTTTGACAGCTCTTTGGTCTTTTGGCCATAGTGGAGTTTGGAGTGTGACTGTTTGAGGTTGTGAACAGGTGTCGTTTATACTGATAACGAGTTCAAACAGTTACAGGTCTGTGAGAGCCAAAAATCTTGTTTGTTTGTAGGTGACCAAATACTTATTTACCAATTAATTCATAAAAAATCCTACAATGTGATTTTCTGGATTTTTTTTTCTTATTTTGTCTCTCATATTTGAGGTATACCTATGATGAAAATTACAGGCCTCTCTCATCTTTTTACGTAAGTGGGAGAACTTGCACAATTGGTGGCTGACTAAATACTTTTTGCCCTACTGTACGTGAACATATTGTTCATAGGAGGACATTTCTGTATTGTAAATCCTTTTTTGATTGATCTGAGATACTGGATTTTCAAAAAATTGTAATGGTACAGCATACTGGGACACCCAGTGCAATTCTGAGCTTTTTGTAGAGATCATTGTAGCAACTGTTTGACTGAAGTAATCAGTTGGGTTGGAGTGTGGCCAAAGTAGCATGCTGTTTAGGGTGTTTAAATATTTAATAACAACCTTTCTTATAAAAAGATATATGGTAGGTTTAGCTGAAATACTTGGCTTCAACTCTGAAGTAAGCGCATGCCAAAAATAACATCAAGTACATGAATATACTGACTGCCTCTCTGGAACTGAAAAAAATCATCTTAAACACAAACTTCATAAAGTGTAATGTGAGTGCATTTTTGTTTGTTTTTGTCGGAGGAGCTGATCTGACAAGCACCTCTTACGTTTATTCGCGCCTGGTAGGAGACCGATCCGGCAGAGTTGTTGCAGGTGCAACGGTACACGCCACCGTCGGTGACCTGCGTATGTGAGACATTCAGGTAGCTGAGCACGTGACCCTCGACTGTGACAAAGCGATCCATGCGGTGGTGGCTGTCCTTGATGACTGGCTCATCATCCAGTGTCCATGTTACGCTGGGGAGTGGGGTGCCTTTGACGTGACACACCAGGGAGATTGGCTCATTGGGGCTCACCACCTTCTCGCTGAAGGCTGACAGGATCTTTGGAGTGCCGTCTGAGAAGGAGATATGGAGTGAGGAGAAGATAAAATAAATACCAAACATTTTCGCATCTCCACGGTGATTTGTCATGCAAATTGTATATATACAAGTATTGTTTTATTTTTGTTGTGTTTTTATTTCATAGTATGAGAGTCTTAGATACTGTATATTCACAATGCTCAAGACCAGTCATAATTCTAGATGTGACTGGAGTACGTACTAAAATGTACATTATACTAAACAGCACTATTAATATACTGTAATACAGTTTTAGGCAGTGCAACAATGCAACAATTTTCACATTCTTGTGCTAAAAAATATGAAGGCCATGATAATTCTTTAAAGTCCAAATTTAATATGTAAACAATTAGTTTTAATTAAATTGATCATACTATTAAACAACACATTACTGAGGTCAATCCAGGTTAAATTATTGATGGTATAGAATGTTCAGATTAAATAAAACAAAAAATAAAATGATAATGCACAAAATGCCAATATGTCACTGTGTACCTGATGTAAAAAATACTTTAGTCCTCAGTCAGGCAAAGAACCACATTTGGTAACTTACGAGTGCCAGTATCAGTACCTCAGGAAAAACATTTTTTCTAGATAATAAATATTTTTGTATTCTTTTCATTTTTCTGTTTGAGTGAATATACATCTATCTATCTATCTATCTATCTATCTATCTATCTATCTATCTATCTATCTATCTATCTATCTATCTATCCATTCATCTATCTATCTAAACACTTTTTGGAAACATTATTACCCAATATGGATAATAATCACTTCACTGACTTGATTTGAAATATAAAAAAGACAACAATTAAACATTTTGAAATAAACAAACAAAAAAAGCCTGGGGGAAAACAGTCTTTAAATTTTGAAAAATTGAAGTCGAAACTAATCCTAAATAGCTAGGAAAGGTATTTGGTGTTATGTTTTTTGTCTTTGTATTATTTTTACATGTAATATTAATGCTTTTACATGTCCTGACAATTTTACATAGTCAAACTGGAATTACAGGGTTTGATAATACCAAAACAGAAAAAAACATAATATACTTTAAGGTGACTTCTAAAGCTAACATATCTTTCATAAGTAAATATATACATAAAAACTATTTAATAGTCAGACTTTAAACATGTACTGAGTTAAAGTCGGAATGTAAGTGCATACTCAACGCACGCGTATCAGGAGAAATTAATGTTCATGGCTCTTCATTCATTCATTCATTGTCTATACCACTTATCCTGTACAGAGTCATGGGAATCAAACCCTTAACCCTGATAATGCTAGGCCACGGTGCCAACCACTATCTAGTTCAAACTCATGCATTAAAAAATGGTAATCGGGAAAACATAAAAAAAATAAAATAAATAAACTAGTAAATAAATAGCAGTGGGTTTAAACAAAACATCATATAATTAAAAAAGAATGTTGCCCTTCTAATCCAGAAATGTATTGCTCTTTGTTTCTTTCAACCAAGAAGTTAAAACAAAGACTGTTATCCAAGCTTCATGCCTTTGAAGTCATAGCTCATCACCACTCTCTGATTGTGCAGACTCACTCCACATCATTATGGGTGATCAATATCTCTTTACTCAGTTCCATTGCCATGGGACACAGTTGCCCCAGCAACCAGGCTCAGGTAAGAATCTTCTGGCTGAAGATTCGATCATCTCAAGTTAAAGCAACTGTAAACACAGCTTTGTCTCAACGTTACATGAGACATTATATAGGCAGTATTTCAATACAGTCCTTTTCATACCCTAAACAGCCCCCCTTAACTAGTCCATATCTGTGGATCTCACGTAGCCAACTGAATTTCTATTTCAATATTTAGGCTAAAGTTAAGGTGGTTAGATAAGGAACAACAAAATATTTCATATTTCAAACCTATATTTGACCTACAGTATGTGTTCTAGGTTCATAGATTCAAACCGACTACAATGGACTACATATTGTATGTATCTGTGGTACTCTCGCAAAATGGAGGGCAACCTTGGTGGCATTCTCTTGAAACTGGAGTCCACACTAAGAGCAAAACTGCCACTTTGAAGCAATTCATTACTGTAACAGTGACCTCACATGTAACAAACAAAGGCTCCCACAGCCATCATCGCTTTTTTTTTTTAATAATGACAAATGAATTAATTAATTACTGATACACAAATTTTACAGTGTCTATGATAGAGTGATTTTGATCATACAATATGAAAGACATTAGTGTTAGTAGTTACTAAAAAAACGAATAAATTACTATGACTGTGTTACTATACCTAAAAGTAAAATGCTACATTACTAGGTACTAACAAAAGGTACACAATTCTTTTGTAACATGTTGCTCCATCACTGTATATTAATTGTGTAACCTATAATTGGGGTTAAATGATGACAATCACTTAGTTTAAGCAAAGAATCACTCAAAAGCTCATTACTGTACTCTGCTGATGTTGAAATAGTTCAAACTACTCATTCCTTTTGTAAGTGAGGACCAAGTAGCTTATTATTAGCAAATCCGCAAATTTCTAGATAGGCAGAGCAGTGGCTAGGCATGGTTGCTAGGCAACGTCTGCCATGACAGTAAGCAGGCCAAACGTGTGACACCTGGCTGGTAGGCTACTTCAACCCCCAAAAACGTGTGCACCTCATGCAAACATTGGGTAGCACACGGTATGGTATAGAGTCGCGTCCACGCAAGACAAAGACAAATCACGTACATGCAAGACAAAGGCAAAGTCACAGCTCCGTCAGCGCAGAGACCAAGACAAGGTCTCGTCTTCAAAAGAGAGAGAGAGAAAAGTTAAAGACGCCCAAGCAAGGGCACAGAGACTGAGACTATAAGCTCACAATAAGCACAGTTTTTAAAAAAAATTAGAGTGGGGGGAGAGCACTTATAACAATAAATAAACTTTAGTTGATAAAAAGCGATGGGGGCACGCGATACTTACCGTTGTTACTGTGTTGTGTTCCCCAACCAGTTAATACCCACCAATGCACACACAATTACTTCCCCTGCCCAATGCCCCCGGACCTGTGTTGGGGCTTCCACACTTCAGTGGTGCTTCCACATTTTCAGTGGCACTGTTCTGAAGCGCTCCCTCATAAGAGAATGTTCGCACCAGTTCAGGATGATGATGAGGTTTCAATTACTTGTCACATGTAGCACTTTTTCTTTTTCTTTTTTTTATCCCAGTTAGGAAGCTGGGGTCAAAGCGCAGGGTCAGGATACCCTGCTGACAGGCAGGGTGCTAGAGTGGGCCACTGCAGTATAACACTGTGGGAGACAGCTATAGGGCCAAGGTGTTCTCTGCACTTAAGGAGCCAGAAATAGAGGTCGACCTCTGAGAACCCATGTAGTCTTAAGGGGATTCGAACCCCATGCTCGGACAGTTCCCATCTGATTGATTTGTCGACAGTTTCCAGGAACTACTGAAACTTGGCGTAGGTTTTTTTCTGAACAAATGGTCCAACGCCATTAATTAACAAGGATTGAATGCCATAACCCTGAAAGACTGCTATTCCCTCCCCCTGGTGAATTCGGCCATTGAATGCTTGCAAAAACCAATTACTTTACTGCGTTAGACCTGGACATTATTTATAACTTGATCCGCATCAGAGCAGCGAACAATTGTTCAGCTGGGTTTTAAGGCCTTATTAAGGGCTTCCACAGTTAATAACATATTCAATGACGCTGTTCTGAAGTGCCCCCTCATAACGGAATGTTCGATGATGATGTTTCAAATACTTGTCACATGTAGCACTTTAAAATAATCTTTTTACATATTCCAGTTAGGAAGCTGGGTTCAGAGCACAGGGTCAGGATACAGTGTCCCTGGAGCAGGGCTTGCTCAACTTGCAGGGGCTAGGGCTCAAACCCTTAATCCTTCAATCAGTAGTCCACAGATTTAACCAATTAAGCTACCCCTGCACTGATTTCAAATATTAAGGAGCACTGGGTATAAAAGAAATTATGGTATTGGAGATCGGGAGCTCCTCACCATAAAGTTGACTGTAGAAGTGTGGAGACTACATGTAGTCGACCAAACGCCCAAACCCCCAGCAAGCCAGATAGTCCCTCTTTTTCACCTAATTCGACTATGTGCCGTGGTCAAAGAACCTCAAGCCCAATGCCCTTTGACCAGTGGGGCTGTCCTACGAAGGACCCGGCTTCAACCCAGCTCACTGTATCTTGGCTCTGGTACGCTGGTTGGTCGAGCAACAAATCAGGCAGGCAAAGCAACATGCACCGGATCCTGGGGGGAGGACCTCTGGGAAAGCTGCATGTTCAGGCCTATGTGGTGGCTTGCTTTGTCTGCTCACAGAATAAGGAGCCCTGCACCTGGCCAGCCGGTCTACTACGTCCATTACCCAATACCATCATGTCCATGGTCCCACCTCTCCTTGGACTTTGTTACAGGCCTGCCTGCATTCAAGGGGGAAAATAGTGATACTAGTGGTAGTAGATCGCGTCTCAAATGCCTGCAAATGAATTCCATTACCAAAGATGCCAGCCGCAAAGGAGACAGCACAGCTAATACTCCAGCAGGTGGTCCCTGTGCATGGCCTCCCTACCAACCTAATCTCAGACCGAGGTCCACAATTTGCAAGTCAGTTCTGGGGGCTCTCTGATAACTAATTGGGGCCACAGTCAGCTTGACTTCGGCTTTTTCACCCAGAGTACAATGGACAGACAGAGAGGGTAAAGCAAAGCCTGGAGCACCCCTTTCAGATGCCTGGCCTCCTCTGACCCATCGTCTTGGTTCAACCACCTAATGTGAGTGGTGTATGCCGATAACACCCTGTGGCTTTCCTCTCTGGGTATGTCACCCTTCAAGTGTCAATTCAGGTATCCCCCTACCATGTTTCCAGAGGACGAATCAAAGGCTGACAGGGCCACCCTACAGGCTGCCACGCACAGATCAACCCTTTAGAAGCAAAGTTTAAAACCTTTTAAAAGTTCAGAAGCAACGGTTGGAGCCCCCCTGCTGTTTTGGCAACAAGTCTAGCCCCCGAGAGTCGAGAAAGCTGGCCCCACAGTACATTGGCCCATTTAAGATCGTAAGAATAATCAATCCTCTGGCACACCACTTGGCACTTCAATGGTCAGTGTGGTAACATGAATATAAAAAGTCAACAGAATATGCAGTATCTGGGAAGTGGATTCCATGTTTTTGGATTTGTTAATATACTAAAGAAATATCTTTATTATAGCAGCAGTGCTGGATTCATCCACGACATTACATGTTTATATTCCACAATACATATTTAAAACTTCAGCACAGACACTGAGTGCTGACCTACGGTATGTGGAATTCGTCATCTCCCTTGGCTAAAAAAGCTGTTAGCACACTGACATGTCAAGTGGTGGAAACATGGACAACTTTACAGCGCTGTATATTTCATACATACTGTAGACTTTACTTTTTGTACAAATGAGATGCCTGCTGTGACTTGTGGTTATGGTGTTATACAAAGCTAGACTATGCCTCCCTACTGTTAGCGGCTTCTTCCCTCTGTCCTGCATTTTGTTCGCCTTCCAGGTCAAAGCCTGGGGCATGAGCTTTGAAGCATGTGCAAAGTGTCTAATTGAGGTATATGTTCATGAGAATGAGATGCCACTTTCCTACTTGTATTACTAGATTTGTTCCCACCAAAATCCCCACCAGAGGTTGCGCCATGCAGAGGTGTGGTCCTTTGCAATTCCCTCACTGTTTTCTATCAAGGCTGCGCTGTCTTTCATTAAAAATATCTTCTCAAGGGTAAAGCCAATGAACTGCACAGTACACAGCTCTTTTTACACTTGACGTTTAGCCCCAGAGTTCTAGATGTGAAATCAGGAGCTCTACAGTACCTGTCTTGTTTTTTACTGATAAGACTGTCTGTATAGTAGTCAAACATTTAGATGGGAAATTTTACACAAGCCCTAGTGTTTCAAGGGCTCTGGGAAACGTCCATAGACTCTTTATACATCCCGGGGTGCTAGAGAACAGAACCCAAACCACAAACTTTGAAATAATAGGCCACTTTATTTACATGGAAGTTGAAAAACTGTTGAAAATCAGTTGGTCATTGCGATATTAATCTTTCCACAAGGATTGTGAAAATGCCAGAAACAGTGAACACTGTAACTGACCCCTGCCTGTTTATGAGGCTGGTTCAATTCTGAAGATACTGCACAAAGCTGATATCAGAGAACAGACGTGGCTGCAGAGAACACTGTGGCTCACGCATAAGCAACAAGAACATATAAATATGCATATTTCAGCTTTAGAATGGGATGTATTCCATCTCCTTTTTTGCAATCATAAAATGGAAAAAATAAAAAGCTGTCCAGACACTCTGGCTTATATAAAATCTCTGCCTACTGCCTATGTCTCTATTATCAACTCCATTTTCACAGTCAATATGGGTAATTTAATTGGGTATTGCACTTATCTGAGACCAAACTGTAAATGATGCTTTGGACTTAGCACTCAGTAGCAACTGATCAGATAATATCTCTGTCCATTGTTTAAATAGCAGATCACACTGTGCACTGTGTCAAAAGTACCATTGAAAAGTTTTGGACGAACCTTCTAATTCAATGAGTTTTGATAACTAAATTATTGGCTACATTCTAGAACAATCCTGGAGATTTTAAAACTATGAAATAACATGCATGGCATTAAGTAATTAAGTAACAACAATATCAGCAGTCAGTTGTTATTTTAAGGCATGAAGGTCAGCTGGAATAATTTCTGCAAGAACAGAACTGTAAAGTGCACTCATTAGGAACCATTATAAAACTGGCTCTCATGAAGACCATTCCAAGAAAGCAAAACCAAAACTTACCTCTGCTGCAGCAGAGAAGTTCATTTAGAGTTACTAGCCTCAAAAATCACCAATTAACAGCACCTCAGATTAGAGCCGTTATGAAGGCTTTATAGCGCATACTGTAAGTAGCAGACACATCTCAATATCAAGATCATTGCATATTTTGGATGCCTTCAGCATTGTTTTACAATATAGAAAGAAATAAAAATCAGGAAGCACCATGGAATTAGAAGGTGTTAAACATTTAACTGGTATTGTATTTTCAAACCTGCCACTAGTCTTGGGTTAGTCCTTGTTTTATCTTGACCTACAGTACATTTGCAGTCTGCTGCTGTGGTACAATGTGGCGTGTGGTGTATTCAGTATGACTCTCTTAATCAGCCAATTTTAACTTTGACTTTCAAGTCTGCGACATAAATAAAAATCCTGTCCCATATTCTTATTTTTTTTTTAACCTTAACAACACAATTACTTATTGCATCTTAAACTTCCATACCAATTACACCAGCATCAGGTGGGTAAAACTGTTTAACCAGATTCCGGCAATGTCGCCAAACCTGCCTTCCAATTCTATTTCCAATAGACCTCCAGTGATTTTGCATGATGTGTTGCCATGGCTTTTATATCATAGAGAATAGGCTCCCGAAGCTGATCTGGGAAAACACCATGCCCTTATCAAACAAACATTGTTTAACCAATTAGCTAAATAGCAGCCCTTTTAGAGGTAAACTGGGTGTGTTAGTGCAGCAAAAACAATTGGGGTTAGGAATGTAGCATAGTGTTCTCACAAGATTTAACATTAACTTATAGTTTTTGCACAACACACATCTACCTACAGTACAATGCTTTCTATGAAGTTAAAAGTATTATTTTTTTCTTTAGAAAGCTGTTACAATGTGGAATATTCCAGCTCATGCTGATATACCATAAATGGGTCAGGCATTTGATGTACTGCATTAGGTGAAGGATCAAGCTTTACTTTTGACAAGGTAGCCTAGAGCATGCTCGAAATAAATTATCCACGACTATGTCATACACTGGGCTTACAATCTGACATTCCAAATGCTCCATTTACGAGAAAGGGGGGCCATCTATTTAAATGAGCTTAAAGGTTTGAAAATAGATACAGCCAATAACAGCATCTATTTACAGTTATGTCATTTGGCAGATGTCCTTTCCCTGAGAAACTTACATTTTTAAAATCTCATCATACCTGAGCAGTTTAGGGCTTTGCTCAAGGCCCCAACAGAGCCAACTTGGTGTTGGTGGAATTTAAACCCGGGCCCTTTGCATGGCTGCTAATACAGTAGTTGGAATCCTTGTTGTGCTCCAACTTATTAACGGTGTACATTCTTTCTCAATTGTGCTGAAGAGTTGAACCGCTCTTGCTTTCTAAGCTCTTGCTCCTTGGATTGTGCCAAAGAGGACCATGCCTGCCCTTCTCTAGTGGGCCTTGTGAGCACATCGGTTGTATGCAGTCCCTAGTACTGTCCTTTACGAAAGATTGTTGAACATGCTGTATACTTCCATTGTGAGGTGTGCTTTTCTTGCCTCCTCTGTCATTAAGGTGCAATTACAGTAGTTCAAGACTATGTATTGAGTTTGCTTTTTCTGCTTCCTCAGCAGTACAAGAATGGGCATGGTAAGATGTGAGGTCATGGTCACAAATTTGATTTCAGTTCCCAACTAGGAAACAAGCTAATCAGAAAACTTCACTAGTTTCTGTTCCAGAAGACTGAAACACGAAGTACAGTACGTCTTCGTTCTGCTATTAGCGAGATCGTTTATTACTCAAGGAAACAGCTTCAACTGCATTAAGCTGCTGTCAAGAACTAGTGATTATCATTAGTGAGCATTAGTGATATCGTTACACTCTTCTTCCCTGTATTGCGTCGACACTAGTAAGAGTTGAAAGGAGGCAGCATTTTATCTTGAAAAAAAAAATTGTATAGCAATGATGGTTTCTGATTGAGTTATGGCAAAGATTTTGGATTTTGTGATCAAATGATCAATATCACATGAGAGAGTGCTGTTGTACTGAATATCAACACAGCTGTGATGCGGCTGTGGGCATGAGGGATACAACAGTTCCACAAACACCATTTTTTTCAACAGATTATGATTTGTTTGCTTATTTAACCATTTTGCTCTACCAAAACATGATATGGGGTTAGAGAGAGATTTGACATTCAACCTTGTGTTAGTTGCAATATAGCTTTGTAGCTTGTGTTAGCCATGAATAGAACAACACTATTGTTCAGCAATTCAGGACAACTTAGTAGCAATTACTGAGGAGACACTGTGTTGTGTATTAAGATGACGTAACATTATCAGATTTCTTGCTGAAAGTGCTTCCAAGACTGGTTCTGAAAGTAGGTTTTGGCAGGTAGCTGCTCTTCCCTCTTTACAGTACTGAAGACAGTACCGGCCTAGTTTCACCCATTCTTGCGACCATCAGTTAGTTTAATTAACAAATGTAGAAATCTGGGATGCGACGTGAGATATAATTAAATGTCCCAGTGCTGTTTTGCTCTATACCACAACTCGTGGAATGCCTCTCGTCCTATCAGATTACTCACACAGAACTAACTGTTGTATAATATGAAATATGAAACTGTCAATCTGTTTTCAAATTGTATGCATTTTTATAGCAGCTTATAGCATTTTATACTAGTCTAGTAATGTTTGAAACCCACTGTTAGTACAGATACTGCTAATACCACAAGTAACATGTTACACATCGAGTTTAGATTTGACCATATATAACAACAAATGTTTCACAATGTTTTGCAGTAAATAACAAATGTCATTCAATTCAATGATTTAATTAAGAATCACAACAGTGCATTGTTTTGCATTATTATTAGTAGTAGTATTACTATTATTATTATTTTCAACGGATTGAATATAGTGGCTTTCTGTAACATACCAGGTTTTATTTTGCGAATCATAACTAAATGTTCTGGTACACATGTGCTAATGTCATGCTGTGTTGTTTGTGTTATTTGTGACTTGTTTATTGATAGACCCTAATCTTTGCTTGCACATGATTACTACTGCAATATCTGACACTACGGTATGTCAGTCTTGAGCTACAGTAAGTGATATCAGTATGGCTTTTTCACAGAGATTAGCATGAAAAGATACACCATGGAAAGCACTGAAGGTTTTTGGCCCATGTTCCCACATATTTTTTGCCAAACTGAAAAACACAACTTTTTTTAGATTTGAACCTCTAGGTGGGTTTTTGGATGGGTAGGTGATTGTGTTTAAAGGCATTTAGAAGGTGGATAAACATTGAATACTGTGAGTTTCTAGAAGATTTCTTTCCATCACACAAAAAAATGTGTAAAATTTGTGTATGGTGTGAAAAAGAAAACATCTCACCCTCCAGAATGACTTGTACAAAATCCTGTGTGGACATCTTGCCATTGCGTGCAAAACACTGGTAGGCTCCTCCGTCACTCTTGGCCATGTCCTCCATCACCAGGTTCTCATGGCTGAGGCCAGTGATGCGGACATTGGGCCCTGACTGGATTCTCTCTCCATTTCTGTACCAGGTGATTTCATACTCATCAGAGCCAGTGACACTGCAGAACAGAGACACCTGACTGCCCACGCTGCCTCTCACCTTACGAGGACTCACCACTGCTTTCAGGGGCTCTGGAGAGGAACACGCAGACAGACAAAACACAGCAAATCAGTAATTTTTCTGTAATCCAGCCTGAATCTTGTGAGTTTGCACTGTTCAGTAGTACTTCATGGCTAGCACAATCCCCAAAAGGAAAATTACAGTACCTGTGCAAAAAGACTTAACATTAAACTTATGAATTAGAGAAGTAGAGACAAAAACTAATACTTTATCATTATTAAATAGTTCACTTAAAAAAAACAACTACAAACTCGGAACTCACGTTTGACCACCAACCGTCCCACCACCTTAGCATTGCCAAAGCTGTTCCAGACTTCGCACACATAGTTGCCTCCATCGCTTGGTCGTGTGGCCTCAATCAGAAGGCCTGAGACACTTTGGTGGTAGCGACTATCTGCCTCTAGGGGGCTGTTATCCTTTAGCCAGCGGTAGCGTGGTGGAGGATGACCAGATGCCTTACAGGGCAGCTCAACACGACGACCAACCATGACCTCTTTCCTTTCAAAGCCATCCAGAATCACTGGAGCAGAATCCACCGGTTCTGTGAGAAACAAAGATAAAGAGAGATAGACAGTGAGTGGGTTCTGTTTCAAAATGCCATCATTTGGAACAAAAAAAGAAAACTTTGTCTGCAGTCAATAGTTAAATTATGAATAACTTATAAAGACAATAAAATGTGGTAAGTGATAAGATGAGAGTATTAATACAACATTAGTGTATATATAATGTATAATATGATTATATAACATATGATAAATGGCATTCAAAGTGACTTTTATCTGTCTCTAATGTTGACGCGTCTGTCCTTCATAACGGCAAGCATACGTCTTTCCTTATGCCATGAGTTTGTGTGACCACTCATTTATTTCTAACAATGGATGTAATTTTAGGAGAAATGTGTTTGACATTTTGCTCTGGAGTATGGCAAGCAGTTATTCGGCTGTGTTGGTTGGGGTCTAAAAGAAGGAAGAAAGTCAGACACCTCACTTTAGCTGTTTTAGCAGCTATTGCCAACACTGCTATGAAATCTCTGAGCACCCCATACATGCACGGAGGCAAAAAACTGTATCCGATTTGGGACAACATGACTCAGTGCACTCAGTGACTCAGATCCGATATTTAAAACATCAGATTTGTGCATACAAACAGCCCTAAAAATCAGATCTGTGTCACATTAGCGTAAAAAATCTGAATCAAGTCACTTCAGGCTGATAAGGTGAGCAGAGTGAGATAATGTGAAGTGACTCAATTGTGATCTGATCATGGCTCTGGCATTCTGGGAAAACTTTCTACGTACGCCAAGGCCATAAACAACACCTGCAATGGGGGTTTGTGTGGAGTTTTTTGGGGGGGCATGAATTCATTTTGTAAGGGCAGGTCTCATTGTGTGCCTACCCTATACTGGTCCAGCATGCCTTTTTCTTGTCAAAGTAGGAAATTGTATAGTGGGTCTTCAAGGTGATTCAATAAGCAAAGTGGGTACTGTAGTTAAAATAAGGTGAAAACATCTCCACAAGAGCAGAGCATTAGTTTGTTTTGTGAATAGACAGAAAACTCCCTGTCTGATGCGGTTCATGAACAGGGCAGAGACAAAAATAAGCACTTTGTATGAGGATGTGTTGCTGCATTATTGGGCATAATGGATGTGGATGACGCAGCAGTGCTTCTGGCAGACTGTGTAATCATTGTGTTGATACCCCCGTTGAATCTGAAAAGATCATTGTTTCACCTGTTAATGTTACTGATGGGCCAGCCATGCCCTGCAGTCCGAGACAAACAGGTCACTGTGGCATAGCTGAGCACAAACCTTGAAATTATGCTCTGGCCCATGGGAGCAACTCCAGCATCAGCCACTCTTGTGAGTGTACATGCTGCAACTATGCGGCACTTAAATGCAGCCAAGTGAGAAATCGTGTCAGTTTGTTCTAGGAATTGTTTCGACTAGTCGACTAGCTGCCTAATAGATTCACTTGACAATGCTCTGACAGTTGAATGAAATTCTCACATTCTAATTCTACAATGTTCAGCCACAACACTATATAACATTAATTATCAATTTTATACCAGTAAACTGGTAAGAAGATCATGGACACCCAAGGTTCTTCTACTATATGGTTGGAGGGGCCAAAGGCCAACTGGTCTGGTCCGCAATCCCACACAAAAGTTGATGCTGGCTATGACAGAAAGGTATCAGAACACCCAGTGCATCACCGCATGCCACATATATTTCTTACCAGGCAAAGAGCTCAATGTTCTTGTTCTGAACAAACATGTCTGAGCCACAGAAGCCCCACCCTGCAAACCACAGTACCCAAAGAACCTGACGCCAACTTCCTGGTGTCAGACACCACAGGATCCCCCCAGCGGTCTTGTGGAGTCATGCCATGAGTGGCCAGAGTTGCCCCAGCAGTACAAGGGGAACCAACACTATATTGGGCTTAACATTTTGTGTTTTAATGTTGTGGCTATTTGGTATATATTGCCTCAATTTAAAGATATTACAATATAGTATTAACACTTATTGTTTCTCAATAAAGACTTCTTAAGTAGGATATTTGCACTATTTTGTCTGTACTCCATTAGGATGTGTTACAAACCCTCCTGGTGACTCTAACATTTGGCTTCCACTAGTTCTGCCCTGGTGCTCCCGAACAAACATAAGTAGAACAGTTGGTCTGTATGTAACTCTGGTTATGTGATATTTCACTGGAGGACCACCAGGGTAACTGATGACTTGGGTTGCTGAGAGTGGCTAGAGGATAGCATGATATTTGTATCTGATACGCATATGAGAAAACTCGAATACTTTTAAATAAAAAATCTACACGGTTAGTCGTGGAAGCACATGCAACATACTTGTTCATCATATAAGACAAATTGATTCCTCACCTGATAAAAGTAATCGAGCACTGTTACTTTGTCTGGTCTCTCCTGTGTAGCGATGCCGCGTGGTGCAGCGGTAGATGTTCACCGCATCCTCTGACTGCACGTCCAAAATATACAAGGCTCCTGTGGATGTAACAAGAAATCTTGATCCTAAAAGAAAGAAGAAAAGACACATCAGAAAGATGGAATCAGTATAATCGTATTCGGTCATTTTAATAAGTAATTTAGTGTACACAAACTCATAGAATATTTACAACCGCACCATTATGCTACAGTATTTTATTAAATAATAATAATAATAAAAATAATATATGTAAAATACTGATTTTATGTACATTTCTTCCAGTTAAAGGCACACGCTTTACATTTTGCTTTTTCCTCAAGTATAAAGTGTGATGTATTGAGACTCAACAGCTTGTCTTGAGTAAGAAGAATATAATGATTATAATGAAAAAACATTATTTTTCTAGGTTTTCCTGCAGCCTCCATTCAGAAGCTTTGTGTAAAAGCCAATGCAGCTTGAAATTGTGTGTTGATGCATGCAGTCTGCCGAACACAGCTTGTGGCATATAGGGTGTGAGGGTGAACGATGGGGAGGGAGGGAGGGAGGGAGGGAGAGGGGGAATGGAGTCTGCAGCTATTGTAGGCAATGACCTACTTAGGAATGGGCATTTAAGATTTGATATCCTATGGCGGGTTTGGCTCCTCATTTAAAGCTAGATGTGTGAGAAATCACTACTATTAATAAAATAAACCTTACATTAAGGGTATGTGTTTCAGTGTCAAAAGGTCAAGGAGACTAGTAGAGAATATGTTTACTAATTATATGAGTATTAACCAGATTCCCATTCCTAAGCATTTAACAGCCATCAGTTTTATTCTGTAAACCAATATCATACTGAGGTGTTCAGTTACACATAAATGATTAAAAACAAGGCACAAACCAAGAGTTCTGCCTAAAAACCTAAAAAAGCAGCTGACTGAAGCATGATGGCAAAAAGATCTTTTTGTAAAAACAATCTAAAAAGGGTTTCTTTATTTCTGCTGATTAATACTAGCGAACTGACAGGAATTTCAGTGTTTGACGGGTAAAATGCTATCAACTGTTAATTTAGAATCAAAAGTTAAATTATCTAAAATCAAAAAGTTCCTTAAAAATACCACAGAATTGTGCAAAAAATAAAATCTTCTGCAAATACGCATGTTTTGTGAGAGTATCATTCTTCTTCTTATTTTTATTTTTGTGTGGTTGGTACTATGCTGCCACCTATAGGACTGAAGTGTGGAGCAGCCAATTGAGAGAGGAAGAAAATGTCACTTTGTACGAGATGTTACATTGAACAAATCAGCAACAAGAAGTTACAAGGCATTTTAATGGTTTTAAATACTTTAGTAAGTACACTAAGTTTTTAATACGTTAAAACCTCTAAACTGCGCTTTTAAAATGCGATGGGAATCCCGGTGACACAGAGGGATCAGCTGACCTTGTTTAAAGTGACCCGGAAAGATGTCAGGGGGAGGATAACGCTATGTGGAGTTTACTGCGCGAATAAAAGCCGACGCCATTTTGTCTCAGAGCTGTTTTGGACTGTGAACTCAGCGCGACTCATTTCTCCCACACCCCCACACAATGTACAATATACCAAACATTTTATACATTCACTTACATAAATAAGTGAAATGTATTGTATATAAACACAAATATTGGTATCTGGTGCACTGCAGTGTCCATTTTGTGTACAATGCTACTTCTGCGATTTGTTCACATATATACGAATGTTCGAAATTCCGAACTCGGATGTTTGTAAATTTGTAATTAAATATTTAAAAATTATGTCTTTAGTCAAATTATGTACAATTAATATTATGCCAAAAGGGCATGTTTTCAATGTGGTTATAAAATTTATTGTACAACTGTCACAGTATCTCCAACTGAGTGATCTGATTGGATGAGAGGCATTCCATGAGTGGTGATAACACGATAACAGAGCATAACAGCACTGGGATGTTTAACTCTATGTATCACTCCACAGTAAAGAAAAGAGGAAAGAGCAGCTGCCTGCCAAAAGCCACATTCAACTCCAGTCACAGACCACTTTCAGATTAAAAAAAAAAGAAAAACACATTTGATAATGATATGTCCTCTTAAACAACACTTTGTCTCTTAAGTCATTCTGAATTGCCTTTGACCCATCCATGTAGCTTTGTTTATGGCTAACACTAGCAACAAAGCTCACTAGCTTCTAACAGAATACTGAATCCCAAATCACTGTTTAACCCCTGATCAAGGACACTACTTGGTGTGTTGAACAAGTGATTGTACACGTTAACCACTAGCTTTCTCTTTTTGTGCTTTTTGGAATTTAACCCCTAAACAGTGAATAAGTGGAAAAATAAAGAAAAACTTAAAGGATTTGAAGAACTGCCCCCACATACATGGACTATTCTCCTTATTTTTTTGCTACAGAGTGCCGACCCTCACGGCATCAACCGCATAAGCACAAAATCACTTCCTCTTGCATGATATTGTTTAAACAATTACAAGTCTCATACATAGTTATACCAAAGCAGCAACATATATTCAAGAAGAAAAACTGTAATGTTCCAGCTCAGTGTGTCTATTCCTGAACATATCATTTTGATGCGTGATGTCACACTTTAAGGTCTAATATTTTCAAACGTTTTGTTTCTGAGCAACGTTCACTGAAATCTCACTGGAATGCGTGTATATCTGAATCACATTACATTATTACAACCATGAATGTCATCCTAATGTGTCAAGACTAAAGTTCTCACATTTATCAGAAATTATCTATCATATGAAAGCATTACACAAAATATAAGGGGTTTAACCGTAAAAACTAAATGCAAAATAATAAATAAATCACTTATGCTTGCATAGTGTAGCTATATATTTCGTTCTGTTTTACTGAGAAGTCAGATATTTCTGAGCCTTTAAATATCTGAGGCATGCTCTGAGGCTGATCTAAATGCACTGCAGTGACTCAACTCATTCCACCCTCCTGAAATTCTCAACATCAAATCCTGGCATGTCGATAGCTTGAAGGTTAGTAGGCATGTAAAAATACTTGAATTTAGTAGTGTTATGCACAAATGAATGCATCACTGAGACACATTAAAGATTATCCTGTGCAAATCCATGCATTTATTCACAACACCATTATACTGAACATCATAATTCATGTCCTCATTTAGTACTGTTTTTTATTTTCTCTTTACGGCTGTATATTGTAATGTATTGTAATGTAATTCCACTCAAAATATATAAAGTTTCCTTTATAAGTTTTCGGTTTTTGCTTACCACTATTGGGTCTCTCACACTAACGTGACCAGCATTGCTCTTGTTTAATTATGTTTTGGAGTTCACTTCATGTTCGGTTGTTATAACGTGCTTTTCTTTTGATTTTGGTCCTGTCTCTACAGACATGAATTGATTACAGTAATGTGTTCACCTGTTCTAAATCTTGATTACGTTGCTTACTCATGCAGTGTTTTTTTCTGTTCCTCCATGCATCATGTCATGACTTGGAGTATGACACAGTTTTGAATATTTTCTTTTCTTCTTTTCTCCTGGTCCGTCCTGATTGGACTGGCACTCATATACGCTTTATTAATAGAATATTCTCATAGTATGTCATTTGTTTGTATTTTTAACCCAGCTACAAACTTTGACGATGATCCTAGAAACAATTTTAATAAAACACAAACTGAGTTTACATACTTGCTTGTGAGAGACCCAGATCAACATCTGGAATTCTGTAAAGCTACTTTGTGACTATGTGTATTGTTAAAAGTGCTATACAAGTAAAACTGAGTAAAGCTAGTTAGTGCATTGTCTGACTCAGATTTAATGGCTCATTTCCACAGCTAATTGGAGTTCATGTTTTTTATTATTACTATTATTACGATTATTAATAATATTATTATTAATATAATTAATATAAATTTTTATTATTATTAACAAAAACAACTTTTGTAGCAAAACAATCTTTTGTAATGAACTACTGCAGTCAAGCTTCGGAAACTGAGATTATGCCAGACAACTGTGTGACATAAAATATAAAATAATGTCTAGAATATCTCTGGCAGTAGCGAGATGCCAGTGAGTGATAAGCCTGACTATAGTGACTGACACTAGATCCAGAGGCCCAGGCTTTTAATAAGGTCTTATGCCAGTAATTACGCTGACAATTCGATCAGCTCAGCCTCAGTATCTGCATCCCAGGCTGATCGAGAGGGCAAATTAACGCTGATGTAATGAGTACCATTTGTCACTATTAGAGTGATGTGTTGACAGCAGCCTACATCATCATGGCAACAGTGGGTAACCCCAAACCCCTAACAAATACAGAACAATTTAGCCATTAAGAATTTAAAGCAAAGATGACATTACGAAACATATAACTACATGTCTCAGAAAAATATACAGTATACAGTAAACTTAATAGAGGTGGAGAATAAAATCAATTCAGTTACGCATTGCAGTTCTTTTTTGTGGCAATTATCGCCACACTGACCTCAAACAAAATTTTTTAAAGTATTTTTTTAATGTATAAATGTTTACATCTAAGGTGGTAAAATCTTGCTGTTCCTCCATAATCCTACAGGTGGTGTACTCAAAATTATTCATACTGTACATCGGCACCAGCACAGCATCCCATATAATTGGAGCAAAATCTAAAAAATATTGAATCTGCATTTTTATAAAATGGTTATACTTACACAATCGCAATACAAATTTAATTGTGATAATATCATACCAGCAGGTCCCTGGTAATTCCCAGCCTAATACTAACACTTTAGTATATGACCATGTACAGCCCTCTAAAGCTTAAAGATAAAAATGAAGAACAGATAATGTTTAAGAAAAAATCCAAAGATCAGTAGGTAGCAGCTGCACAAAATGTAAAAAAAAAAATAAATTAAAACGTGATACTCACACAAAACATGAGTATTTGCAAAAAATGCAAATGGTTACTATAAGGCATTTTAGACCATTTAACAGTTGTAATTAATATGTAAAAAAAATGATAAAAAATGAGAAAAATAAACTAGTGTCTAAATTTCAGGTAGTGCCCATGAATAGTGGTTATTTGGGATTTAGCCTTGTGACAGAAGCTAAGTAAGTTAGCACTGCAGCAGACAATTCAAAATGACTTGGGAACAATTACTAAGGAGACAAAGTGTTGTTTAATGACATAACATTATCATTTGTGCTTTCTTGCCGTGCTTCCATGAACTGGCTTGAATATGTGTTTTGACACTGGCATCATCTGGTAATGCCATTTTTCCATCCAGACCATGGTGGATACATGGCACAACAGCAACTGGCCAATGCTAATGTTTTTATTGGATAAAGAAACCTATAATTTGTTATTGTGTGTAATTACTATAAATTCGTAGAATATAAATAAATTAGCGCTTGGTATCGCATACTGTAAGTTATAGCTGCTAAAAACATCACCTTACACCCTAACAAATATATCTATTTTTCTTTGTTATAATTTATTTTCCTTTACATATTGTATGTAAATATTATTTATAGGAAAAAATGGTTATTTCAATATTAAATTATATTTGAAAATACAGAATTTCATTAAAATGAATATTGAACAGGGACAATATTTTTTCTATATATTCTACTCACAATATACCAATATACTGTATTTTCATTCGCTATGCTGTAACAACGATGTCTAGTGACATTATATCTAATAAAACATGATTGGACTTAGGGTCACAAATACTAACATGCTGATTGCAAAATTTTACATATTTTTTAAATGAAAGTAATGTACAGTAGAAGCCCTTCTGCTACAGTATGTCAAGCATACACAGTCATTTGCGCATACAGTACTTAATCTATACAGTACATGAATATTATGAACATTTGTAAAGGTATTCACACAGCAATATCTGATGGCCCTTCCCCTTCTCCAGTGTGCAGATGAGCTTGCAAAATGTTAGAGTCTTGCCCACCTGAAATGGAGGCAGTATGACAGGAGGATCAAGGACAGAAAGAAAATGGAAGGGAAAAAATAAGAAAAAAGACAGTAGAGAGTACAAGAGCATGAGAGAAAATAAGGGAGAGTAATCAAACAGCACATGGGACTTCGTTATGCTGGAACTCGTTAAACTATCCTGGTACCTTGGGGCCATATCTATCTTACCAGCACTTTTCCTGTCTGTCTGACAGGACCTCGGTTATTTTCAGCACAGCCTTGCACCTCAGTACCTGATTGGAGCAATCATCTGCTCAGGCACTTTATGTGCCTCTTGTTGCGCCCCTGTCGTCTGAATGCTATCTCACAAAACCATGTGTGCTAGACGAGAACTGGGGTCACCCTTGAGGGCAACTTGCTTCATCAGTACTGTCTAATGGTCTGATACAGGCTCTACATGGAAATAATTCTTAATTGTAATTTTCTCTTAATACGCCTTTACATAAATTCACCCTATTTAAAGCACATGACTAAGAGAAGCGAATTATCTTAAGTATAAACAGTGCAATTGTTAGTGTACAGTACATCTACACAGATACCATAATAAATCATGGCAAACAATTTAACTATCCATACCCAATACCCTTAATAAAAACAGAAAAATAGCATTTTCTCTATTTCAGGTTTATTTGCTCAAATCATTAACTGTGTTTCAGTCTTTTATCCCACTTTTTGGCCCCTTTATCCCTCCACACTCCATGATCTTTGACCATACTGCTTTCCAAAAGAGCCAACGGGTAGTTGTAAATGAAAACTGAAAATTCCTGTCGGGTCACATAATCCAAGAGAGACTTAAAGCTGTATGACGTATGACATTTACAAAAGGTCAAAGCCAGAATAGTATATTAACTGTAAAAAACAAGACATTCACTTTATTTAGAATTAAAAATAACCTGAAAGAAGATGGATTCATATAAGAACAGATATGTAATTTTTACATGCCTTTTTCATACACAAATCATCACCAAAACCAATCCCTTAAGCTCTGTAAGCTGCAAGGTGAGGCATCCATACGGTATGTAGGACATTTTAGTCTGTCACATCCTGCAGATGCTTGATCAGATTGAGCCCTGAGAAATTTGCATGCCAACGTGAAAGTCAACACCTTAAACTCTGTGTCCTGTTCCTTAAACCATTCCTGAACACTTGTTTGAGTCTGGTGCCATTAAGGAATACCATTGCCAGGAAGAAGTGTTTTAACATTCACATAAATGCCAGGACCCTATGACTAGCTTAGACCCTTAGATTTCCCAGCCAAACATTGTCAAGAGCATCACACTTCCTGGTTTTCCTTCATCTTGTAATGCAACCAGGCTACATTCTCCTATTGCTCCATGGTCAACTTCTGATTCTCATGTGCCCATTGTAGGAGCCTGCAGCAGTGGACAAGGATTAAGAGCTACAGTAGCTCTTCTGCAGGATCAGTCCAGACAGCCTAGCCTTCTTCCCCCATGTGGTTTAATGAAACCTGGGCACTCATGACCCTGTCGTCCATTGACCAGTTGTCCTTCATTGGACCACTTTTGGTATGTCCTAACCAGTGCGTACCATGAACACCACAAACCGGCTGTTTTAGACATGCTCTGCCCAGTTATCTAGCCATCATAATTTGCCCTTGTCAAAGTCGCTCTGATTGAGGATGATTGATGTTTAGAATTGAGATCTTACAAATGAAGACCTTCATCTGTTGGAACAATACAAATTGAAATAAGAGAAACTCTGCTCTAATAAACAGCCTAAATATTACTGTATAAATTCAAACATTGAGCCTTATACACTGCCTGACCAAACAAAAGTCACCATCTGGATTTATATAAATAAATAAATAAATACTCAAGAGCCTTTGATTAGATAATTACTGCAGTGATTAATATGTTTCAGTTGACAACAATTATTTTAACCTTACCTAATGCGGCAAGCAGCTTCTCATTTCTTAAACCCCCATGTCAGAAGACATAGCGCATCATAATGGACAATATGTGTTTCAGAAGGGTCAAATTATTGGCTGCATCAAGCAAATCAAGCGTTCAAATAACTAAGGAGTGGTCTGGTGAATCCTGATTTACCCTATTCCAGAACAATGGGTGTGTCAGGGTAAAAAGGGAAGCACATGAACCGATGCACCCATCACGCATAGTGGCCAGTGTACCAGCCTCTGGAGGCAGTGTTATGATCTGCAGTTGCTTCAGTTGGTCAGATGTAGGCTCAGAAATGTCATGGGGTAATAAAATGAAGTCAGCTGACAACCTACTAAACGACCAGAGTATTCCATTTATGAACTTTTTCTTCTCTGGTGGCACAGACATATTCCAGGATTCAAATTGTGAAACAGTGGTTCTTGGGGCATTAGGAAACATGGGCATGTTTTCATGAAAATAAATGTATGATATTGCATAGGGTTATTGATACAATGCCATGGTGATTTTTAATCATAATTAAAGCTTGTTTTTTTACCTGGGAGTGTAGATAAATAGATGCATTATTGTCAGAAAACTAATTTGCACACATGGATTTTTTTTTTTGTAGTTAGGAAGAAACCATGCTGAGCATTTTTTTAAAAAAATTACTATTGTTTAAAATTATCAACATATGGTATGCTTTTAACACTGTTTCAAAAACAGTGTGAGGCATGTTCGAAAATAGTGTTTTATGTATTTTGCCTTTTTAGATCAAGCATTATATATGTTAATATTACACAATCCTTGATTCTGTTATTGAAATTAAATTACTGCATCTTTGTAATCCTAATACTGTAGGACTTATAGAGGACTTGAAGACAAGCACCAGAATAATATTTACACCCAGAAGTAAACTTATGAAGGATAGGTAAAGAATAGCATGCTTTCCATTTACATTTTCATGAGAAATTATTCATAGCATTTAAACACTTATTCCTCTTTCAGTGTTTTCTGGTTGTTTATTTGTAACTGTTTCCTTTTTACAAGCATGTGTTTCATGATAAGCAGGCAGAAAATATACCAGACCTTCCTTAAAAATATTCGGTGTCTCTCTTCAGATTTTTTTTTCCTTTGTGAATGTCATATCTGCCGCACATTGTTTTCTTTCCCTCATCGCGTGCGTATGTGTGTGTGTGCGTGTGTATGCCTGCTTGTGGCAGGGACACTGCTGATAAAGGCAGCTATTTGCTTAAGCTTGGCTCATGTGGCGCATAATTTTTAACCTCAGTATCCTCATATGAATGGACACCAACCGATTTGTGTGTGTGTATATACATACAAATATACAATATATATATATATATATATATATACATCAGTATACAGTACTCTGCAAAACTCTTAGGCACCATATTATATGCTGTACCAATTTTGTTATATACAGTATGTTTGTCATGTATATAGTACAAGACAGACCAGTTTTCAGATTGAAGCAAAAAACCTAATGTACGCTCCTGGGATTTGCATAAAAATATAAAGGACCGAGTGTGACAAAGTTACCAGAATAACTCATATTCTCCAGCAAGCTCAGTAAAACCTAACAGCTGTTTACTTATAAAACTGCACAAATCTGTGTTTTCACTCCAAATATTGACTGCTTATTTTATTACTCTTTATTACTCTTTATAGATGTTTCTTTTATGCAGAAATGTTTTCAAAAGAATCTTTTGCACTTTCCATACTTTTGTATGTGCCCAAGACTTTTGCGAAGTACTATAAGCAAAATTTCTCCTTTTTAACCTTTTGCAATATACAAAACCAAGCTGCGAGAATGTTACTTGTGGATGAGACGGAGAAACATAATTCAGTTCATAGTTCAAGTCTGTAGAATTATATACATTAGACTACTGTATAAAGAGGGTTTACCCATGACACTACACCTACACCGTACAGTATATGTATTAATGCGTATGTATTAATGTACAGTAATTAATGTATTAATGCTGCTACGGAAGACGTTAGGCACAGTATGGTGATTAAAATGTTAGCCGCGATAAAACATTTGTCTGGTGCAAATGTTTTAAAGAAGGCCATATTTCCGTGAATGACGATCCCAGCCACGGTGACTTGGGAGTCCAATGCAGTCATTCCTGTGAACATTCAGCGAGCGAAACGCCTAATCCTTAAAAATTAACAGATAATTTGTCGCCAACTTGCAGAAGAACCCACACACTACTTCACTAATACCACTTGCACGTTACAGGAACTGGTTAAAGGGGATCCTTGAAGGCAAGAGTTTCAGACATGGAGCAGGCAGTCCGATCACGGCTCCGGTGTACTGAGAAAACTTTATACCATGATAGTATCTAAGCACTAGTGAAACGCTATGAAACGGAAGTTCATTAGTGTAGCAGGGGATTATATATTGTAGGTTCTGTTATTCGGCACAATCAAAAGTCCCAGTTTGAATTTAACAATCATTTAACAAGCATCATTTTTCTTTTGCAAGTTATGTTGAAGGTCCTGCATGTGTTTCTGTCAACTGTGTGGACTTACTTTCCATTTTAGGTTGTTAGTGCTTAGTTACAGCCGGCAGGATCAATTACAAGGAATCTGTGTTCATTTCTATGCCATTAACTCACTTAATCTCAATCAACTCAACCGGCTGTGTAAGAACGCAGAGAAGGAAATAGCTCTTACACTCCAGCATATCACATGACCATACATAATGACATACGATTCTTTGCACTGCGTAATCAAATCAATCAAAAAGCAAGGATCTGCTTAAGTTTTAGCGTTGCTAAATAAAGGTTGGTGCATGTTTACAAGCCTCCAGCTGTTTTCGTATGACTTCACTATATGTTTTCCTGTTCATTTCCCTCCACCACTGTGAGTCCCTGGAGTGCACATATGGAGGCTGCCTTCAGCACCCTCCTGGACAGCTGTGATGCCCGGAACCATAATCCTCCCTCTGCTCCCTTCACACCCTCATACCATATTCTTCTGCCTGTCTTGTCAGGTGAATGGAGACCCAGTTATTACAAATTAACCAAATTAAAACACTGGAGCCATTTGAACTTTCATAGCAGGCACTCTGCTGGGTGAAAAATGCTGGGTGTAGGCGTTATCAAAGCTTTGTTCAGCATAATGTAGACACAGACATGTGACAAAAAAACAAACATGACAATTTGTCAAAGCTGGCTGTGCCTGTGAACGTGAGGCAGTTGGCAGAAGCTAGTTTTATTGCACTTACTAGAGACCACTGGATACCATGTATGGAAGTATCCATAACTACCTCGGTGTAACAGCGCATCTAATCAATGACAAATGGCAACTTCACTCATTCACTCTGGGTGTGTTAAAAACACATGAAAGAGATTTTGCTGAAGAATGTGCTGGGCAATTGCACTAGTCCAGTTAAAAAAGAGATGACAGACATGGTCAGCACTATAGGAACAGACAGCACTTACAATACGATTGCTGCTGCAAGGAGTTTACCATTCAAGAGATGTCTTCTCGAACCAGTTTGTCATGAATTTCTTTTAATCCAACATTGCGCATTTATAATACATGTAAAACTGAGTATTTCAAAATTGTGATTAATTCTGATTAAAGCCTTATTGTTCTCTCAGTGCACAAAACAGATGATTAGAATTAGAACCATCTGGTTTATTAATTGTTGCCATGCACCTCCAGGGTCCGGGTTCGATTCCCGGCCAGGCTCAATTCCCGTCTCTGTGTGCATGGAGTTTGCATGTTCTC
>JAQMYK010000018.1:8750467-8763443 GCA_030014345.1 Clarias buthupogon | reverse complement strand
GATTGGCTGTTGTCGTATTGTTCTGCTGTGTGATTGGCTCTTAGATTAATCCATATCGAGCAAAAAATGTCTAGAGCCAATCATCGTTTTTAAAATCAAACAAATCGCGATTCGATATGATATCGTTTATCGGCCCAGCCCTAATGCAAAGTATAAAAAATGTTGTTGTTCGTCTGAGGTTGTATTTGTCAAATACCAAGACCTGAAAGATTATTAAAACAAACAAACAAACAGAATTAAAATCCTAACTTTTTTTTGAACATGATAGTAAATGTAAAACACTTTCCATTTTTGTCGGTCACCCTTGTCCCACCAGGGTAACTCTGGTCATGTCTGGCCCAGGGAAGTTAGAGGTGGATCATTTACTGTAGGTGCTTTGGGTGGCTCGGATGGGTCTGTGCCACCTCATGTGTGAGTGGCCATGATTCGGTTACCAGTTTACTGGTATATAATTGATAATCATTGTTATTTAATTCACCTGGTGGTGGCGTTAGTGTTGTGGCTGATACTGTATGTGACTGAGCAGTATGCATGTCATTTATATAAAAGATAATCATTAGAAAACTCATTGACTTCTAGAGCACAATACAGCAAATTCAATGCAACAAACTATTGCTAACATTCAAATATTATTTAAATTACACAATAACCTCAAGGGTGATGGACAGTCACAAACAATTCGCAAATGAACAATGTTGAAGTGGCTTCTAAATTTCCAAACAAATAGGGTTAAAAAAAAAAAAAAAGAATATGTGATCTAAATTATGTGATATATTATAAAATATTACAAGCAGACATTTCTTTAAAAAATGCACAGCTAGCAAGGAAAGATGGGAGTGTATTGGGTTTCCAGTGCCTAGGATGAATTAAATAAAGAGGTCTGAAACAAAATCCCATTCCAGCAGTGTGGTTTGAGGTTGGATTTCAGAGTTACCACTGAACAATATTCTATTAGGTGAAATACGAACCATCACGTCATTTCCAACTCAGACAACCACAGGTCTTCTTTAGATCAACCCTGCATTTTAAAGTGCCATTAGCATCTCTATGCTGGGATAATGTGTCTCTTTTACAGCGATGTAGGGGATACTGAAGCTTCTTTAGTCCAAAAGTGCACTTGAACAGACATACAGGAAATCTAAATTATTGCTGAAGAAAATGTATTACAAACAAGTTTATCTAACTAAGTGCGTAAACGACTGGCTTTGTAAACCAGCTCATTTTAGGATTTCAGTACTGTATCTGTAACTATTTGTATTGAAACTTTTATCGGGCATTTATTCATCAGCATCCAAACAAGCCAATATATTTTATTGGAGCACCTGAATAAGACCAGTGAATAAAAGTCAGAAGTCAGGGGCCAGTGAAAAAAGTCAAAAGCAAAGACAAATAGGAAGAAGTTGTTCACAGTTGTTTACTGAATAGGTACGTATGGAAGTAAAATTTCCCTCTTGGACCCCATCAAGTCATCTAATGTTACTCCCATGTTGGGCAAACATGTAGAAATAATATATTTATTCCCGCTAGAAAGAAACCGTCAGATCAAGTATTTGCATGACTGACAATTTTTACACCACATTCTGATTAAAAATTCCGTTTGATTGGACCAAATAACCTTGATATACCAGCAAACTGCTGACAGGATCATGGGCACCCAAGGCTCATCTGGGGACCAAAAGGCCAGTCCATCTGGTCCTGAGTGTGGAGAGCAATTAGATCTTATTTCCATAAGTTCTGAAAATCATTACAGTTTGTTGGTGATAGAAATAAATTATTATTATTATTATTATTATTATTATTATTATTATTTAATCGCCTACTCAATTGATTTTTTTTTGGTGCTATAGATTATAATTGATTTTTAAGTTAAGGTTAAGGTAAGGCAAGAATTAATAAATCAAGTGGCCTTATCGGCACACACAGTGACCAAATTTACATAGATTTTTTTTTTTTACTAATTAGAAAGAAAAAACTTGCACACAGCTTGGCCTCGTCATGAGATCCCTCCTAAAAAAACACAAAATCTATAAATAATATCGACTGCATTCCTCTTAAAAATGCTTGTGCATTTATCCCTTATTTTTTCAACATGGAATTTACAGTACCAAATCAACCATTTCAAAATGTTACACTATGTCATTTAGTTGCTCACATATATAAACAAACTGTAACAACCCGCCCATTGGCTGGAAAGCTGTGTTGCTACACTAGCTGTTAGCATCGGCTCTTAAGGTTCTTGTCTGAAAAACAACTAAGAGAGAAACGCTGTGTTTTCTTTTGAGATGCTTGTGCTGTGTGTGTGCGTGTGTACGAGTATGCGTGCATACAGTATGTGTGTGTGTGTGTGTGTGTGTGTGTGTGTGTGTGTGTGTGTGTGTATTTAAATCACATACAGTATGTGATTTCAAGAATCATTTTCCCATGTCAACTTTTTAAAAACATTTTTCTGCATCTGCTTGTACTATCTATATGTTTGTTATTTAAGCCTCTACATCACCTTAGTGTTCCAGGCCGGTATGAAAAGGCCATGTGATGCGGAGGGGCAAATCAGAAGGACAGCGTCTCGGGAGGCAGCATGAAATGGAGATACTGTCCCCTGCTGTAGCGGATGACCTTCATAGTGCGTCGACGATCTAAGGATGTGTCAGGTATGCTTGTTGAGTGTACACACCCATCTGTTGCCTTAAATTACATCTTTTAATAGCTATAACTATAAGTATACACATTAAAAATGTAATAAAATGTGCAGTAACCGTATGTGGTTACATGACACAAACCCATGTTGATATTTTGACCAGCGGTGAGCGGTTGAACTAACATTCTGATTGTGTAATGGAGCGAACATAACATCATCAAATGCTGTTGCTAAAAGCGTCCTTTTTAATTCTAATTACAGTCAATGCCTGAAACAACTAACAGACGTATGGTGGGCAAGGAAGAGAAGGAGACAAATAAATAAGAACAATAAGACACATGTTAGATAATCTCAAAATCAGAGACAAACATATCCCATTATGCTTCAGGCATTAGTTAAGGGTTACCTTTACTGTATATAGTTATGGACTGTAGCACACAGACTTATGTAATATAACACTGGTATAAATGTGGTACGGGTGTGCTTTTTTAACACCCGTAAATCTTTTTTAAAGAATTTTTTAAAAAAGGAAAAAAAGACATTACTGTTAGGTTAATTTTTCGCATCCATGTCTGTTAGCAAATGCCTTAAAGCAGAGAATTTTGCAAGCTCAATGGCACTGCAAGTTGTCATATGAAGCATAGTATAAAGAAATGAGACTGGAGCTAATTTCCTTTTAGTTCAGACTAGATTCATGCATCCGCCATGTAAGGTCATGTCAGAGCGAACCTTCGCCTACATTTCATCTTTATTTAGACAGATATTTTGCATCATAATAAGTGATAGAGAAACCAAGCTATGGGTGTAATAAATGGGAACAAAGTGGATATGTCATGTTTGATATTTGGGGGGAAAAAAAAAAACATAACAATCCTGAAGGGCACTTTTCAATCAGGAATGCAGCTGCCTTTCTGTCTTTAAGTGTATGCGTAATAGTTTCTCTTACATTACTCTTATTAAATTATCAATCAGACTATTTAATATAACATATATAGTCTCTTGGTCCTGGCTGCGCGCATTAACAACCACTTTAAAATGATGCACGGGTTGATTTATAAAAAATAAATAAATAAATAAATAAAATCTTAGTCCAATTATTTATTGACAATCAACAAAAATTACCTTTGAAAAAACAAATTTGCTATTAAGTGTCAAGACGTTTAATTAGATGACATATTAAATGACAAACCCTGTCTTTATGAACCTGTCTCGGTTTTATTCCACATACACTTTAGAGAAACTGTGCAATATTGGCATGCAGCGTATGTGGTAAGTTTAATCATTTCAGGCTTTAGCCCTGGCACCAGCAAGAAAAGCGCTGCTCAGCCCTGCCCCTTTTCTTCAAAGGCAACTCATGCAGCAGAGCGGGTGGGGTCAGCTGGGAAAAGGGAAAGGCTGCTCAGTGCTTTCACAGCAGTTGCAGCTCGGCTCACAAGCACCAGAGGGCACTAAACATAACAAACCGCTCCTTTAAATCCCATTGCAGCTGCGCATAAAGAAAACAGAATTCAGAATGAGTCACTGCGATTGTTTTCTTTTCCTTAAGAAGAAAAAGCTGGCTCCCAGGATCTCACCGCCGAAACCTGACTTTACAGCACTTTGAGTGTAATATAGCTTTTATACAACAGTTCCATGAATATTATTTATTATCAACAAATAAAAGGTGAGGAAAATAAATCATGCAGGTGATGGACAGTTCTAAGAAACTTACGGCATTTACATAGTGCTAATGCACTATGTAGGGTGCAGAATCCTTTGTTCCACACACCAAGTAGGGCCCTAGATAGGGGTTAGATAGAGATTTGTGATTCAGTCTCGTGTTAGAATCAAGTTAGCCTTGTAGCTCGAATTAGGCGTGAGCAGAACACAATATGGACAGTTCAGAGGCAATTCAGAACGACTTAGAAGCAATTACTAAGGAGACAAAGTGTGTTGTTTAAGATGACATAACATTATTAGATGTGTTTTCTTCCTGAAAGTGCTTCCATAACTGGTTTTGAATGTGTGTTTTGGCAGGCAGCTGCACAGACTGACCTCTCGTGGAAAGCTTCTTGTCTAATCTGATTACTCGGTTGAAACTAACTGATGTATAATGTAGAATGATGATTTTATCTATTTAAAGTGATAATGCGATGTAGAACCTGTTAACTAGCCTAGAACCATTAAGGATCCGTGTATTCAGATTTAAATTAGTGTGTGTAAATATTACACAGTATATTGAAGACTTTTGATGTACTGTACTTGATTACGTCTGTTTTGTCCTCCTGATATCTAATTGACCACTATATCCCCTTACCTTTTATTGTCTCATACGCACTGTTTGTGCCTTCAATGTGTACTATATGCACTATATGACCAGATGAATGTCTATAGAAGATGAAGCAGTGCTCAGGTTCTGTAGACTGAGCAAGTTGGGTCAGGTCCAGGAGTGAGACAGAATTCTCTTCAGACTAAATAAGGGATAATCAGATTAAGTAGCAGCTGCAAGAGAAGGCCCACACTGCCATGGTTTATGAGCCTTCCCATGCATGTGCATGCGCGTTGAGCTGCCAGATGAATGTCTGCACAACCCACTCTTTATGTTCCAGCACACCATTAACATTCATTAGACTTCGCCAGTAGAAGGGTGATGAGTAGCCGGGCAGGATGGACGGATCTCAGACGATATTTATACAATATATCTCTTTAATGTCATGCTACACAGAGACCAACCACACAGATATAAGACTAAGTGTCCTACATGAATGCTGTAGGAGTAGGGCTTTTAGAATGCAGCTTCAACTGTGAGCACTTGACGACAAATGTGCATGGGTCATGCACAGCAGGCATTAGATATGCGCTTCTGTCTCCTAGCTCAATCTCATTTTGCTAGTTCGGCCAATTTGCAGAAGCTAATGTCTCATAACTGATTGCAAATGAGGACAGCCAGCTATGGAGCGCCATGACATCGCACGGAAGCGGGGAATTCCCCATGCCGGAATCTCTGACGCTGCCTGAGGTGCCTGCTAGCACGTGCCGTGCTTCCCACCATTACAGTATCGGAGCATTCCTCTATTATGCAACAAATGAAAGTGAACGCAGGGATTCCGCTCGGATCACAGATGGCAAATCGTGGAATCACACGGCAGAGAGGAGCAGGCGACGCTTTCATCCGTGCCGCCTGTCACTTTGCTCGAGGGATTGTCCCTTTGTAGAGACGTGCCACCAATCGCTAGTGAAGTAGCATGCCAGCAGCGTGTAGGGAGGTTGGGGGTGGTTGTTCCAACAAACAGCATGGCATATGGTTCCTTGCATTTTTGGCGATTACAAGTGACAAGTTAACAGAGCAGTCGACAGTGGGTGCGCACGCAAGGGAGGGGTGGTAAGGCAGGAAGGGAGGGAGGGTGCTTTGCTAACTGCTCTCATTTGTTCATGCCCTGAGGCGCTACTGTAGTCCTTTATGTAGATGAATTAGTAACAGGGTTTTCTTTTTAGTCATGATGTATATATACATGAGAATAATGGTGAGTGCTGAGCAGCACTGCAGCTTGTAATGCAATGTCAACTGTTGCCTTGGGGCAATAACGTCTGTTTCTTTTACAGAATTACAATCAGAAAATGTAAAAAAAAAAAAAAGAAAGCTGCCAGAACAGACTCCTTCTACTGCTGCTAATTGCCGACGCCCTATGGGACTCTCATTCACCCCCAGAGAGCCATTTGCTTCAACTGGGATCACTGGTAAACAATTCTAGGCTTATTAAGGACTTAAAATCATTTCCCATTAGCTATCATCAGCGGGCAAAAGTAAACACACCAGACATAGGTTAGAAGTGGCTGGACAAGATCATGAAATGTAACTGATAAGACTGGCTGTTTGCACAATTTCTTAAATTCATATATTTGAAGTAGGGAGGTGGCAACACAGCAGGTAGCACTGACAACTCATAACTCATGTGTTTCTTCAAATGTCCCAAAAACTTGATTGTGTGTCTGTACAGTACAGTGAAGTGTAACAGACTTGTACCCCTTCAGGGCGTGTCCCTGTCCAGTGTTCCCAAGATATGCTCCAGACCCAGCAGAACTAGGATCAAGTATTAAATATAAAAAAATATAATAATAAATGAATGAGCTGCTTTTGGTTGATTTTCACTAGCCTATACCATTTAAAATTATTTCAACTTTCATTTCCTTTGTGATACTGGGCCTTCAACATGTGGGCCTTGTTCTGTGATGCGTAGGTTAGTGTAGTTTTATGTTAATTTTATTTAGTTATTTTTTAAACCAAGACTGGATGCCTTATGATCTATACATAAAAATATCTAATTCTTCAAGCCTTTAAATGAAATTGTGTAAAGTCTGGCTTCACTATGAGTGGGAGTAAGATTTTTATCATATTTTTACAGGTGGAAAATGTTTCTACATTAGATACTGTATGCAACCAAAGGTTTTGCTATAGTCTCTGAAACCGGCAAACGTCCATCAAGGCATATTAAAGCTTTGTTTCTAGACTTTTTCCAGAAAAACATTTGTTTCAGGACCATGGTCAGGGACACTGCCCGCTGGATTGCATTTCTCTTCCCTTCATCTAAAACTGAATTAGGGGGGGAAAAAACTGTATAAAATTACATAAAGTTAAACTGTTTACTACAGATCTGCTGCCTGTTTTTGTCTAGGTTTTAACTGTAACTACTTAACCGTATGTATATAATGTTTTTTTATTATGGGTTTTATTTTTTATATAAATACTAAAGAAATTTGTTAAGAGTTTGAAGACCCTCAAAGTGCAACAAACCTGTATTGACCATTTCTGTAACAAAATAACGCAGATTGCAGAGCTCCCCTGAAGTGTGTGTGTGTGTGTGTGTGTTCCTAGTTAAACACCAAATGCAATGTTTCAGTGAACATCTAAATGAGCGACTGCTGAGCCAAGCTACTGAAAGCTGAGTAATAAACCAAGGGAGGGTTCACTAATATCAAGTCAAATTAATGGGGAAAATCTGTTTAAGCCCCTGATTGTTTAGGCGCTGATGTCATCTTTAGCTGTTGAAGTCCCTCAGATTCAAGGGTCACCATGTTGTAATGTTTTTCTGCTCATCATGGTTTTAAAGAGTGCTTATGTGAGTTACATTATAGATCCTGTCTTGCTATTCTCCTCGTTCATTAACAAGGAGTTTCTGCCTACATGTTTTTGTTTTTTGTATAATTCTATATAAAATGGTTTTGCCTGGACATTCTAAGGGGATCAGGAGTTTGTTGAATCCTCAAACCATCTCATTGGCCCCAATAACTATGATAGATTTGTTTGATATAAAAACATATGACTGACAAAAAGCCTTTGACCTTTCACCAAGCTATTGACTAATTGGATAATAGGCTGATGGGTGTATATAATAAAATAGGAAAATATAAAAATTGTTACTTTTGTCATAAAGGCAAACAATGCTAGAAAAAAAAAAATGTAAGTAAATGTAAAAACACATTTGACTAAAATGCACCAATCTCGCTGATTAACTTAACAACCACTTCTGTCCCAGATTTTTGCTAAACATCATGCTGGAGATATTAAGCCAGTGTGTACTTCACAAAACAATATAAAACAAGATGAGATCAAATGTGGTTATAAGCCTCTCTTTCCTATAAATTAGCCACTATTGTCTCTCCAGAGGGCAAAGCTTTAGTGAGAAGAAATGTGCATAAGAGATGGCTATTGTAATTTCTGCACAGCATGCTTGCTATACTGATTGCTGACACACTCTACCGAGCGTTCGGAATAATGGGGGGCTATTTTTAGCATTTCTAATATAAAGGGAGAGAGAGGGGGAGAGAGAGAGAGAGAGTGAATCTCATTCACAATCATGCCCCACAATACGGAAGTACTAAGGGAGGAATGAAATGTTATGGGCAGCCAAGCAACTAATAGGCTTGAACCCAGGCACTCTCCATAATATGACCACTCATTAGATCCTAATTAGGCATTAAAAAAGCCACTGTTCGGCCATGCAGATGAGGTTGGAAAAGATATATTATTGTCAAAAGAGCAAGCTAAGTGACTTGGCTAATAGGAATCACTGTCACCAGCGGATAAATTTAGATACAAATAATTTCATAAATATGAATGAAGTCGTTCCACTCACAGATTCCAAATGAACTGATTACATTTGCACTCTAATCGGCATTCTGTTACAAGATATACTGTATGTAGTCCTAACCACACGTACGAGCACGCAAAGAGCAGCACCTTGTGTCAACGTTACCATAACAACTGTCTGAGCATAACGAGTTCCTGATGTTAGCTCAGCTTATGAGTTGGTCTTCAATCACCTACAGTAATTTGTCTTAAACAAATCCTTAATTATGTCACATTAGAAGTAACGTCCTTCAGATATCCTAGTTTCACAAACAATGGTGAGTTTGTCTTGCATCAGTTTGCTTGTTGACATTTCTATCAAAAAGCAAAGATCTTCGGTTGAGGGTTACATCAAACATCAGAATAGGAATAAATGTGCTCTTGGTAACTTTGATCATGTCATGGTTGTTGATGCCAGACTGGCTGGTTTGAGGATCGGCTGGTCTCCTGAGATTTTCACTCATAGCACTCACAACAGAATGGTGTGAAAAAGCTGTAACAACAAAAAACTCCAGTATTGCTACTTTTGCAAGGAGAAATGTGCGGTTGATGAGAGACGTTTGAGGAGAACGGCCAGACCGGAATGCACCAGTAACTCAAATAAGCACTCTACAACCGTGGTGAACAGAAAGGCATCTCAGAGCATAAATCTTAAGGAGGATAAGCTGCAACAGCAGAAGAGCACATCATTACTCTCATGCCAGACAAGTACAATAACAAGAACAATAACCTGCACATATAAACTACTGTAAAGAGCTGAACATTTTTCTTCTCTTCAATAACCAGATTCTGTGAGCTTGTGTTTACTGCTTTATGATTTTATGCAATGAGCTCCTGCCACATGATTAGCCGTTTGTTTAGCTGCATGGATGCAATGCAGGTGTACAGGTGTTCATAATAAAATGGCAAGTGAGTGTATATACAGTAAGTATCCAGCAGAATAAAGTTAATTTAACCATTGTACCCAATAATTAATATTCTTAAAAAAAAAAAAAGAAAAAGTTAAATTCTTGGCCTGCATCAAACAAAGAAAACAACTAAGGAGATTATTAAAGGTAATGGGTGAAGACCTGTCCAACTCATTATTAAAACGTAAACAAAGTGTGAGGAAATGTGGTCTAAAAAACATCATGAATGACTGTGATCAAAGAGAACTTACACACTTTGGTGAAGCTGCATCATGAAAAATCAGCAGCAAAAATTGCAGCTATACTTAATACTGAAAATAAAAGCATTTCCACATACTCAATGCAACTAGAACTCACAGCTTTGAGTGTAGCTTTGCAGCAACAGAAAAAGGTCACGTGGTCTGCTGAGTCCAGACCGACCCTACTCCAGGGCGATGGGTGTGCCGGGGTAAGAATGGAAGCGCATGAAGCAAATATGCATAGTGTACACTGTACAAGCCACCGGAGATGGCGTTATGATCTGTGGTTGCTTCAGTTGGTCAGGTCTAGGTTCAGCAACATTTCGTGGCAATAAAATGAAGTCAGCTGACGACCTGAATGTACACTATGACCAGGTTATCACTCACATCAGTGGAAGTTTTTTTCCTTACCTGATGGCACGGGCATATTCTAGGACTCAAATAGTGAAAGAGTTGATCTGAAAGCATGAGGAATCACTTTCACACATGAACTGAGTCAGAGCTCGTAATCATAATCAGACATTTCCATGTAATTGAGTTAAAATGTGAGGGGAAAACGATATTGAATTCAATTGATACCTGCTCCTTATTTTTGCTGTCCCTGAGAATGAGGAGATATTTGAATATCACAGTGCTGGGCTAGAGATTACTTTCTGTCAGTGTTTCCACTCAGGCCCAATGCAAATGAGGTTACCATCATCTTCAAACCCTGATTAGGTGCCTGAGTTTCTTTGTCCAGTTCCGACAACATCAGGTGCTCTCTGTAAAATGCAGAATGCTCTGGTATTCATTACCTTTTTTTTTTTTCAGCTGTAATCATTTTCACATCTCCATATACTATCTGGATTTGCATGTTCCATTGGCTGTAGTCTGGATGAGACTGGGTCCACCACAAGAGTGGCAGCCTGCATCTTTTTAATGGGCCAATCGTGTAACCTGATAAAGGGCAATCCATCTGCACTCCCCCAGTCAACCCTGACATGGTTTCCAAGGAAACAGCACCCACGGGAAAGGGCGGTAGGCCTTGTAGGGGGGGTATATTGTCCTAGCAAGCTGCCTGAAACTCATAAGCTGAGGAAAGAAAAGGAGAAGAGCAAAGAGAAGGAGTGACGCAAATACCAGACACTGTCTAAAGGGTTAAACCTAATCAGACACGACAAATACCTTTTCTAACAAAGTGTCAACGCTAAGGCTAGTCCAGCCTAACAGTGCATGTAATACCAGCATTGTTTTGGACATTTTCCATAGATTCCGCTCAGCCCAATTGACTTAACATGTAACGGAAATCACGACATGACAGTAGGAGGCATGGTGCTCATCTCAATGACTCACTATTTAAATTAAGTACTTGCTAAGGGTAAGTCTGAGAAAAGGGTGAGCATTTCCAGCAGTCTTCAATGAAGCTGATTTACTTTAGTCTTAAAAGGAGCATTCAACTAAAAGGTCCAGGTCCAAAAAACAATGATAGTAATAAAGGTCCGAATAAACAATCATGATTGATTTGAAGCAGCTTGGTTTTGTTTCGTACGGTGTTGACTTGAAGCAGAGAATAAATGCATACTTTTCTGACCAAATTCTATTTTGTACGTTTTTTAAGCTCACTAATCAGACCAGAGACTAGAAATAAATTAAAGAAGTCCATAAACGTCTAAGAGAACTTTAACCATTCGGGGAAAAGATGCTCTAGTCTAATGAACTAAAATTATTTGCTTCCGTGTTGAGTCTGGTTCCTCTCATGGTTTCTTCCTATTGTCATCTCAGGGAGTTTTTTTCTTGCCACCCTTGTCGCCCTCAGCTTGCTCATCGGGAACAATCTGATAATTATGATTTATACAAATTGCCATCACGCGCTTCAAACTCATTTCCAGTATTTTTTGATTCTGTATAGCTGTGTGCGACATCTTTATGACAAAGACCTTTGTACATAAAACTGGATTGATCTGATATGCATAGGGTTAGATAACCACAACCGAACATATTTAGCTAAACTATTTTCATAAATATAGAGATGTATCTGTTTAATAAATAAAAGGCTGCAGAAATCTAAACTTACCTGAAAAGTTTGTTTTAACTCAAACCATAAAGGCTGCTAATTCAACTTAGTTGAGTTATCCTGATCCTGATCATAGTCTAGCTACTGCTTTGATGGATAAGAAATATATACTGTAAGGTATATAAGGTTTTATTTTGGGTGGATCAAAATATATTTTTTAAAGATTTTTAAAAAGATTTCTGGAAATAAGCACAACAGTGATACCAAAGGTTGTAAGAAAAACACACAGGCCGGTATTGAGAAGGCACACTGGGGCTGATTTCGTTTGAGTCCAGACTATAGATTTAAGCAAATAACCATAACTATAATAAATGCAAATAAAGTGGACTATTTACTTTTCATTCATACACACACACACACAAACACACACACACACACACACACACACACACACACACACACACACACACACACACACACACACACACACACACTCTGATTGACAGGGGAGAGAGAAATGCAATATCTGTCTTTCAGTAGCACCACCCAAAAGCCTTGTGTATGGAAAATGCCAAAAATCTCATAATATTAATTTTATAAGCCTTCATTTCAAATTCTACTAGATTCATGGGTAGGCTAAAAATTTTTTATTTATTTATTTTTTATTATTCTCTCATGTTTCAAAGGAAAATCTGAAGGTAAATCAGTCAAATGATGTCGAATCATAAATAGTTTAAATGTTAATGAACGTTTTCTAAAGCACTACTACTTTACAGTATGTTACTTATGGCTACTGAAAATGAAGGTAAACAAGGAGAATCAAGTGCAAAATATCAGATTTCTTAATTACTACTGCAATACTGGCCATTACTATAAATCATATTTTTATTGTGTTCTGTGGGCTGACTAACACAGTTTGTTTCTCCAATGTGAAAGAAGTGAAAATATATTGGTCATATTTTAATAGTGATATTTTATAATAAATATTAAATATAAAAAGGATTCTTTATCTGGAGATTGAAATTGTGGAAAAAAGAGAAAAAATGGTGTGTGTGTGTGTGTGTGAGGAGGTGTGTGTGTGTGTGTGAGGTGTGT
>JAQMYK010000018.1:8733841-8747210 GCA_030014345.1 Clarias buthupogon | reverse complement strand
TTTTATATATATAAATTAAATGCTTATCTTGTAGAAAACAGTCATATTAAGGTTTTGAATTAAATTTAAATTACTGGACACCATTTTGTCCATTTTGTGCTAGCTAGCAAATGATGCCCTAACACTCACTAATTTGTTTTGCACTTTCTTCGCTTTCAGAATTTTATTGGAAATTATTGGATGTCCACAGTGCACACACAGCTGCAAGACACATAGGGTAAGATGGAACGACTATTTTTATTCCCTATTTTCATCCCAATTTTGGACATCTGCCAATTTACGCTCCCCATCCGACTGTCTCCTGTATTACTGCAGCTATCACCCAAGAAGCACGAAGGATTATATTTAAACAGTTTGACAGCAAATTGAGATAACTCCATTTTTTGCAGTTTTCAGAAAGACAATTTTTTTTGTTTGTTTTTTTAATTAAGAAAGAAATATTTAAAACTAAATTTGAACATTTGTGCATATTTTCTTCGAATCACAATGTTGTTAAAGCACAAATGGCAAAATATTTGGGTTATATAAGTCTGAATTTTATGTGATTCTGCAAAAAGCTACAGTATATCTACACATCCCACAGTTTTGTTACAATGGATAAATCAGCCTACGTTTGTGCTTGTGGTCACTTAAGTGCACAGTATTTATAAAAATTTCCAGTATATATAGTTTTAATAAAAATATACAGCAAAGTCATGCTTTGTTTGTGATCTTGTACTGAGTCGACCACAAAGTAGTGACGGCATGTGTGGTTGCACAAAAAACTTTTTTAATTACAAAGATGATTGAAGACCATCAGAAACATTACAACCAACACAGTTAGTTAAGTTTATCATCACCCTCTTCCTGTATAAAATTTACAGGTATGTATCATTTAACCAAAAGCTTTGCACACACAATGCATGCATCTTAAGTCTCTTGAACACAAATTTGCTTGTGGATATTTTACGTTTTGTTATTTCTCTGTTTCATCGCAGTGTTTACACTACAGTATCCAACATGGTTTTGTTAAGTATATAACAGGGTGCTCGAATAACATCCGAATTTCAAATGTCCTATTTCACAGACGGTATCGAGGACATTAACGTCTACATCTTTTTCTTGGCGTCGACATTCTCCAAAAACCCTTTGAAACCATTTTAACCACTTCGGACAGCCACTGTGTTTCACAGGAAGTATCATTGCATGTTTGAAAATCTAGTAGCTAAGTGTCATGCTTTTACATTTAATCCTTCTACAATAAGGTTCTCAAATTAAACATTGTTATATAGACAACCTTGTGTTTTAGATATTTATTGTATTTTGCTATCGAAACATGTGCTACAGTATCTCCAAGACATGTGAAGCCAGGCGATGTCATCTTCTTGTACTGCTACTCATAAAGCATCAAAGGACAGCGTAACGCCAATGGACGAAAGCACTATCTGCCCTCTTTAGCGTACATGGTAAGGGTGATATATGCCAGAAGTTGGAATGGTCATCATTTAGCTTAGCTTCTAATGCCACTGAGAGCTAGACATCAGTCATGTCAGGTGGATGAATGAAACAAAATGGTCCTCAAGCCAAGGATTGGATATGACTCTCTGATATAGAGGATAACAATTAAGATATTTTGAACAAGACGTGCAGGGAATCTGAGGGTGCCACATTGCTGAATACTGAGAAATCATACATTAGCCAGAGGACTATTTGATTTGAAAAGAGCTTCTTCAAGAGCCTGGCTTATTGCTGAGCTAGTGCACGCTCAGGACAAGCTGCCTGCCACACTTCCACTTAATTACTCCAGAAGGAAAACGGGAGCTCCTGCTCTCCCTCCCTCTGTTCTCCGCTCTCTCTCTTTCTCTCTCTCTCTCTCTGTCTCACTCTACCCTTTCTGTTTATTGTCATGTTTTTCCTGAAGCAGCGAGCTTTGCCGTAGAACCGACTGACGCTCTGTTTTTAACAACGGCCGTACTTTAGCAGAGATTAAGTGCAAAATATGACTCCTGTTTAAAACCACTACAACCCATAAGGGTAATGTCAACTGTTTGTACTTTTCCACATGAGCTAGCTTATGCGTATTATACAGTCGCTGTGAGCTGAAGGATGCATGCGCATGTATTTAGTAACAAGCACTGTTTACTGGTCTGAAACAGATGCCTTACTAACCAAATCGAACCCCTGTCCTTCACTATGTCCTTGAAAACATGATGCTGATTTGTGTCTTCGAGAAACAGATAACAGTTACACCTGCCTTAGGAGGTCTGGGGGAGGACGAAAACTGACACACAAGCAAAGTGTGCCAAATCTGGCTGAGTAAAGTATACTATCATTGGGAAGTCTTTTGATTGGTTGATGGAGCTCCCACACGAGCCCTGAAATTAGTAATGACTGTCAGTGCTTATTAAAAAAGTTTATTTTTCAAGTAAAGAGATCTAAACAAAAATAAATCTGTTAAAAAAATTAAATGAAAAAGGCAATAAGGTAAAAAAAAAAAAAAGTATTAAAAGCTGAACATCATTACTAATCACAAAGTCAATGATAATACTGTGATGTAATATGTACAGTAGGTTGACATAAAGCCTGAAATAAAATGTTTAAATTAAGATTCTGTTGTGGGAAATATGTTCTGAAGATACCATAGACAATAGTAGGGTATAAACACTACTAACCACTTTATACTGTGTATCTAAGAGCCCTTGCTCAGGTTATTATTCACATCATTCCTTTTAATAATTTTAAGTAAAAAATGTCATCATTTTTCATTTAGTCTGATAGTTTTTAGTGTTTTCTCTCCACTGCACGGTGTGTTATTATTAGAAACCATGCCAGGCACTTTTATGTTAAATTAAAAATACTCTTACTTACCATCTTCCACACTGCAAAAAGAAAATTTAAATAAAATATGCTGAAAATGTTTTTAATTTGATCTCCATTTTTGATATTCTTTTATTTATATACATATACACACTTGTTTACTTAATAAAAGAAAAAAACATTGCAACAGAATGGCTCTTTTTATCTTTCCTTTTTACTTTAAAAACATTATTAAACCAGTCTCACCGGAAATACTGTACGTCAAATAGCAATATGTGTCTAATGTATAGCAATGTTTCAAACCTGGTAAAGGTTGATGCTCTCAATGTATATGGGGCGTTCATGTCAAACCGGGACTTCTTGTGAATGAAAGATTAAAACTGACTGCCATTTTATTTTTTGAAGATTTAAAGTATAGTAAAGTGATAAGACTCTTAGCTGAAATAAAGCATTTGAATGATGCAAATGTTAAGTCAAAAGAAGTAATAAAGCTTAACGCCACCTGCAATCATTCCCATAAACATTCAGAGAGTAGAACTACTGATTTTTACAAATCGACAGATTTTCTTATGAAAGAGATGCATCTGTCTGTAAGAACTGTACACACAATCATTCACGAACACCACTTGCACAGGAACTCGGCTGGGAGTTATTGCCACATCACCTGTACAGTCCTGACCTAAGTCATTTACAAATTTTTGGGGCATTAAAGGAGTTCCTGGAGGCCAGAGTTTCTAATGTTCAGCGGGCAGTCCGATCATGGCTCTGGCGTACTGAGAATTATTTTTACCTTGATGGTATCCAAGCATTAGTAAAACAGTGCAATACATGCATACTGTAGGTGTATCAGGGGATTATATGGACAAACAGAGGTAGTTTTCAACTCTTATACAGTAACTGTGTTCTGTTTTTCTGTTTAATCAAAAATCCTGGTTTGACTTGAACATTTTCTTTTACATGCAGCGCTGTATTTTAAGCAAGCTTATGTCTACCACAATACTATTTCAGTTGGACTGACAGGTATTAAATCATTTTCCCTCTTATATTTTACCTGATATAAACATTGTGAGTGTAAAGGTTGTGCTTTTTAATGTAAACACTTACAGTAGTTGGTGCTCATAACATGAAACCTATGAGCATGATGAAAAATTCTTTCCGGCTGACTTTTATTCACTGGAAATTGTAAAGTAAATGATGGAGTTTCTGAATAATGTTCCTTATAATAATACAAAATGGAACCAGTACAGTGCATCCCGGATCCCCCGACCTTCACAGAACGACAGCAGGGGGAGTGTAAGTGGCCTCAGGGAATAGCAAGTGTCAAGAGGAAAGTAAAAGAGAGAGTGAGGGGAGGTAATAAGGTCACTAAGGTTGATGACTAATATTGTGTATGAAAGAGATGGAAGGTCATTTCAGACAGTCTGCAGTTATTGCGGTGAGGTTATGAAAATAGAAACCATAAAAGGACCTGAATGTTAATGTGCGACTTGTGTACCATTTGACAACAGAACAAATGATGCATTTCATTTTTAAGCAAGCCATGGTAGAGTGTGGTGCAGTATGGGTAACTTACTGGAACCATAATCATCCTGAACAGAACATTTAACACTGTTATGTCTAGACATGATACAGAATGTATAAAATGTTGGAATGTTAAATAGTTTTACATTTGTTATATAGCGGGCTAATGAATGAAAAATGGCAAACCTCACCTTTGTAGGCTGCACCTCTGAGTCTTATAAAGTGTGTACTAATAGCAACAGAGCAGAGAGAGAAATACAATTCAGTATATTTTACAGAGTCTGGGAACGCTCCCTTCCAATCCGGGATATTTTGTGCATTCTAAATTCTAAACGGTTTTAAAGACTATTCATAAGATTTTGCAATATGAGCATAGAACGATTTCATAACGTCAAGATATTTAGTAGATAATTTGTTTATAAGGACATACTGAGGATAAGTCTTTGCTAGAATGCTTGGTGTTTTAAGTTTGTAACCTGAAGCCATATACTTACATTTCTAAATACTTATCAGTGCATTTACAGGCATACTGTATGTCGAAGATAATAAATGTGTTATAAATGCATTTCAATTGTATTAAAAATACTGGATATGCACATATGCACCATTATCTCTATATGAGTCAAGTATGATCTCAAACTGAATCACTGCTTTTACGTATATGAGTATAGCAGCATGCCTGAGTAAGTAAAGTGTGCATGTGCCTTTGGTTACATTTAGTGGTCCAGTTCTGAGCTATCTTTACTAACCACTTTTTTTTGTTTTTGGAACATGAGGAGTGCTCTGGAACTTTAGGTGTAAGAAATGAATATAGCCTATATGGAGGACTAGACCATGCACACACACACACACACACACACACACACACACACACACACACCACTGTACATTTACAAATTCGTTCATATCTAGGGTCATCTTAGAGTATGCAAGCTATCTCATGTACTAGGTCACTACCAGAGAGCTGAGCAGAAAAGCCAGAGAGATGCCTACTCAGATATGGGAAGCGCATGCACAGAGAATTCACATAGACCAGTCACCTATGCTCAGGATCAACACATGGAGTTGGTTAGGCAACAGATTATAAAAAAAATTTTTTTCTAGTTGTTCATGTTTTTAAGTGCTTTGATTGACACAAGACAGAAGGGATTGTACATTTACATCTAAGCATTTGGCAGACACCCTTTTCCAGAGTGACGTACATTTTTATCTCATTATACATCTGAGCAGTTGAGGACTAAGGGCCTTGCTCAAGGGCCCAACAATGACAACTTGGTGGTCATGAGATTTGAACCTGGCACCTTCTGAACCGTAGTCCAGCTACCCCTGATGCTGATTGTAGAATATATACATATGGTACCCTAGTCATATTTTCCACTGTATAAGAAAAACATTAGACATTATGATTTTTTTAAATGATTTATGAATATTACTACAATAATTTGTGTTTAATTTTGGCAGCTGAAGTCCTGAGCAGCATTACCAATTGCTGAGGTAGTTGTTTTGGATGATGTACTACTATGTTATAAGTAATGTAAAGTCGAGCAAGTTGGTTGTGCACAATAATAATGATACTGAATATCAACATATGGTTTCGGTTACAGTCTGCATAAATGGTATGAATGTAACTAAATATGATACCAAAACAAATACAAATAAATATAATCTATACTAGTGGTAAAAATATTTCAATTTTTAAAAAAGTTCAAATTTGAATACTAAATTTAGAATTTTCAGCTTGAATGAATGAACATTGCAGGTAAAAACGATGGAAGTTCAAGTCAAACCAGGACTTGTGAAAAAATTTCTCGTGATTGAAATTGTAAAACTGATTGACATTCACATGAAGACTTGAATCACAGTGTGGTGATGTCATTACTGTGAAAATTCCACGAGTGGAAGCGCCTGATTCTTGTAAATGGACAGATCATCACAATCATTCACATCACAGGAACTCAGCAGGGAGTTTTTACTCTCATAACTGTGTTCTGTTATTCTGCAAAAACAAAAGTAACAGTTTGACTTGAATGTCATTAGCACCTTGCCCCGGATCAGTTCGTACACTAGGCAAAAGCCAAAACTTTGCATATTTATCCAATGTTGCTAAGGATTGATTACTTTGTAATTTCTTACAATGTTGCTAATGATTTCTTACTTCTTACTAATGTGGTACATTAGTATGATATAAATTATCTTTATGGTATATCTTTAGTATGTAAGAATAAGTGATCATAATAATAATAATAATAAACATTTTCAGACTAGCCTCAATAGACATCCCTTTAAATAGCATGCACATGGTCTAGATAGAACAGAACTCATGCCTACAACCGTTTCCTTTCCTCCTTTCCATTCAGCCTATTTTGCACCGCATGCTTTTAAGGTAACATCAGAAGTTGCTTTTGATCATTCACCAAATCAACCCATGCTTCCCTCCATGTTGAAAACAACATATGGAAAGATTCCACCTTGGCTCAGAACACCTGTCACTTACCCTTTTCATTTACAGAGGTGAGCAGAGCTGACCCCCGCCCAGAGGTAAACACGAGCCCAAAACATACAGGAGTTCATAAACCGAAATTAATTGGTTGTTCTAGCCATAATTAGCTCATGCCACAGTTATTGCTAATCTGACGGTTGGAGCGCTGCCATCTTGGGCTCTGGACTGTGTCCAGTGCACCGGTGGGGTGTAATCCATAAGCCAGGAAAGTCCTGCTTTGACATGCACTGCCAAACAGCAACATTCCATAACCCCATCAGTGCTTATTAAAGATTAACGCAGAGTTCCTAGTGGCCTACACATCTTGTTCAGTAATAATTTTCATCCAACATGCCAACATGAGGTGCCAATCTTATTTAAGAGCATAAAGTGATGCAAGAACCCTTCAATACAGCTCTTTTTTTTTGTCTTTCTGGCATTTCAATATCAATTCAAGTTAAGATACTGTATAAATTATATAATAAATGTAAATATGTAAATAACATTGTGATTATTTTGACAGATATAAATTTTATTTATATATTGTTATTGCGGTTCATATTGTGATATGTTACATGTATCCAATCTTATTTATGTAAGACAGGAAATTGGATGAATGATCTCATTAAGAGAATTATTTATTAACTCAAAATTATGTAAAAATAAATACTTAAATAATGTATTATTAGTCTTAAATAAGTACAAATACTTAAAATAACCAATTACTACTCTTACATAACTATGTGTACAGTATATTACTTGCAATAAATAACAGCATTTGTGATGAAATGATTGCACAGGTCCATATTGCGATTTTTATGCAATTGATTGTGCAGCACTAATAGAAACCACAAACATAAACCGGACCAGGTATGGTTCCTTGAGGTACGCCATTTTCCAAGCAAAATCAAAATTATACTGTACCATCTCCTTCTATTGTTCTCTCACTCTCTCAGTTCCTTTGTTGCTTTGTATTCCCAGTTCTATTCTTCATTACTAATGATGCACAAGGCAGTACTGATGTTTTTTGGGTTCTTTTTTTTTTTAGAAAAGATATTGCTTGTTCCCATTTTGCTTTTTTTTTTTTTTTTTTAAATCAGTGAGCATGTAGTTATTGGTATGTAATAATTTTTTATTCGAAATAAAATATTTGGAGGGAAAAAGTTGCTATTAACACAATTATTACACGTTTTAGTGTTTATGTATTTTTTTTCAATTATCTATTTTTTAACCATCTCTTTATGCTCAAGGTTGTGGATAGTAAAGCAATTTTTCTCATCTTTGATCCTGGATATTAAAAGTAATTTTTACACAATGTAAGGATGATGATCTATTTTAAATATTAATTACTAACTTTGATACATTTATAACCTTATTTTAAAAGTAAAAAAAATTGTTATGAGAGATATTAGGCAAAGTATAAAATGTTTCATCAAAATCTATGTGATATATTTCTAAACATACTGTACATGTGCATGTTAATCTGATTGTTTTTATCGTGTGCATTGTTTAGTGAATCACTGACTCTTGGCTGGTGGCTGCAGTGCTGCTGTTTATGGGGAGATCACACTTTCTCCTTGAGCCCTGACCTAATTTACTTCCAAGCCTGCCAGCACAGGGAGGCACAGAGGTTGGAAGCGAAGGAGAGGGAACAAGTGTGTGTATGAGAGAGAGAGAGAGAGAGAGAGAGAGAGAGAATAAGAATGTAAAAGGAACGCTGGTGCCTGTATGGTGCAGTCGATGGTGTGTCTTATTTACAACAGGAATATTCTGGCCTCGTGCGATCACTCTGCACAACATCCGAGTTGCCGAGTGCCGCCTTGCCTTGTCTGCTGTGCGTGTGTCACTCTTGGGTGAGCAAGGAGCAATGAAGAGCTTTTTTTCGGGGGCTTCTTTTCTCTCCCGCTCTCTGTTGAAGGTTGTGCTGACTTTGGTCTGTGAGTGCACAAGTCCTCTGTCTCTCGCACAGTGATGAAAACACTTTAGGATTTCTTACTCGCCTATTTCCTGGAGCAAACTACGCTTGCGGTACCTGTGTTCCATGCTTCGTATCCAGCAAATTCGTGGCCAAATGCCCAAGCTGGGGATGTGCAATGGCCTGTGTAACAGCTGAGCCTGACTGCAGACAGCATCCGTTAAAATAATGAGCAATGAAGTCTAGACCATATCATGATCAACAAATAGTTATTTGTTTAATGCTTAAACATGAAGTGATTTGTTTGCTGCTATAAATAAGATGATTACTTTTGTCCTTTTCCTCATTAAACACTGCGTTAGCAGTCTATTTTATTTTTACGAAATAGAGAGTGTAAATAAAACGAATCATGTGTGAAAGCCTGTGAACACTCTTCCCTTTCCGACCTAATGTGTCTACCATGTAGCTAGTCTCCATTCTGGTGAAAATAATAGACATGAATGCATGTGATTAGACAAACCATGACAGAGGCTCTCCAATAGAAGGTCAACGAAACGCAAGTCGCTGGACTTTAACCCTCTACCTTTTTGCCCACTGGCTCTGCTACAGTATTGTTCTGTACTCAGTTCGGTACACTGACATTTTGCAACAATAAGATTGAAGAATTAATATAGTGAGATATTTCATTTTCTTTTTGGAAAATGTTTCCAATTCCACCCAGTCACTAAGGGGCTCCACATTAAGCTACTACTACTCAGTCGGGAGGGTCGAAGACTATCACGTGTTTCCTCCGAACCGCGTGACGCCAGCCGACCGCACCTTTCGAACTGCTTGTTCACGCACCGCTATCTGCTCCCTTCGCTTGCATGCACTCACAGACGCCCCTGATTGGCTGTAGAGCCGTGATTAATGTGGGAGCACGAAGTACCTCTCATCCCTCCCCTCTGAAAGAGCTCGGCCAATCAGCTCTCTCTAGGCCTTCAGCTGCGAGAGGTTACAGAATCACCCGGGAATCGACCTCGCGATCTCTGGATGATAGGGAGAGCACTTTACCATTGCGCCACTCGGAGGCCCCGAGATATTTCTTGAACACACATTTTTAGCTCATAACCAAAAGATCAGAAACATATATTATATTAGATTGACTAAGCTTCCTAGTTTCACCCTGCAACGAATAACTAGCTTTATAATAAAGAAAGTCAAAAGTCAAATTTAGGGGCAGTTATCACTTGATGTGTCATGGTGTGCACGAGTGATGGGCAATCTGCTGTTGCTTCTTGTTCACTCCGTAGGTTCACTAAGTTGGCGGCCTCCCTTTCTGCAGGTGCTCGAAGGGGCAGGGCCGCTGGAAAAGGGCAGGGCTGGTAAATAATCATCTTTAATGGATCCTGGGTTTCCTCCGTGTTATAAAAATGAGGCGGTGAGGTCTTCAGAGCAGAGTCGTGCGGCAGACGGTAAACCACAATGAGTGGTACTCGAGTGGGGTGATGGTATGCGCCCCAGGAACTTTAAAGGTGAAATGGAATGTCGCCTTCTGATCGCCACATTAAGGACAGGACAGCCGCGAGAGGACTGCATGAGCTTCCGCGGCACTTTCACTCTTGCGTAGAGCCAACCAACGTGAACCTATTGCCAAAGAAGAAAAGGCCGCTGTGTAACTCATGTTAGGGCCTCCATTCACAGCCAGGAAAGCCGCCCAGTCGCCGGACCTCACGATGAACTCCCATCTGTGGCTGCAAGCAAGGAGAGCTAGAAGGGGCCCGTTTCCCAGCCAGTGAGGGGAGCCGTTCGAGGAAGCATGCAGAAAAGCTGGCCCACTCTGCCTGGCACCAGCCTTATGCCCACATGCCAGCGGGGCACTGCCTCCAGACCCGCGCGTACACACTTTCACTACTTTCCTTTCCCTTTTTCACGTCCTCCTTCCTTAAACCCTTTCTGTCCCTGCTTTTCTAAACAAAATTACCCTTTTTCAGGTAAGACCACGACTAGTGTCTGTGCGTCTGTGGCGCCACCCGTGTGTCAGACCCATTACGAGTTTTACCAATCATTTATCATAAAAAAAGTATTTAATGGTAATGAAGGTGATTATTTTATCTTCTAGTTTAAAACAGATGTGTTTTTATTCCTTTTACTCCATGCAGTCTGGTCTGTTTCCTACTTGTAGTCTAATATAGAAGGCTACTTTGCTGAAATAGTGATAGGACAAAAAAAGTGTGTCGTTAATTAACACATTGATGTTGAGACAGCGACAACACATCCAGATGGCTCTCCAATGTCAGAAATATTGCAGAATTAACAACCCAATGTGTAGCCTGTGCCTGCGATGACACTGCAGAAGAGGTGAAAATTTCTCACTTATATATTTTTAAAGTCTTCTGCCTCATAAGAGCATGCTGGTACATCACAAACAATACCAATCAATTTAACAGAACGATAATGAAAATCAGCATAAAAAACACTATTACCACGCTACATATGCAACTGACTGTACATATATGTATGTACGCACTTATTCCAGCATTATACTGGTGCATAGATGCCATCAAAGTACACCAAAGCCATGATCAAACTGCCTGCTTTACATCTAATGTGATGGCCTCCTAGGAACTCATTTAATGGCCCAAACATGTTCAAAGTCAGGACTATACAGTGGAAGAGGCAATAACTCCTAGCCGAGTTCCTGTAAAGTGCAAGAAATGGACAATTGTGTTCCCGCAGATGCATCTCTACTGTAAGTTGGCGACAAGTTATTAATAAATTTTCCACTAACTGAATGTTCATAAGAATGACTGCAGTGGTATTCAGCCGGGATCATCATTCACAGACGCACGGCATTCTTTAAAATATTTGCAACTAGGGCTGAAACGATTCCTCGAGTAAATAGAGTAATTCGATTACAAAAAATGATTGAGATTTTGCCTCGAAACAAGGATGCAAGCCGCCAGTAAACACCAACGAAGAAGAAGCACTTACGTCACCGACAAAGCGGAAAAGAGACGCAAACAGTTATACCCCTATCTCACCTATGCGGTTTCGCGCGGTGGCCGTAAATACGGTTCATTATGATTCACCGCGAGTTTTTGGCGTTGTGAGTTTCCATCTTTCCGCGCGAAAAATCAAACATGTTTAAATCGCCTTAAAAACATGTTTAAACATGTTTAATTCTCTTGCCGGACCTTGCAGAACTTTGCGGAACGTCAGCGGGCAACCGCGGCGGCTCACGGCGCCTAACACCGCATCTCATCTCATATGCATCAACAGCATAGGTGAGATAGGGGTGTAAACTATTCCTTGTATTGTGAATAATGACAGTGTTTATTTTTGATAAAATGCTGTATGCATTTAAAAAATAAAAGTAGATTTTTCTAAAAAGAAAACCAATTAATCTTTGTTTCTCTTATATATTTTACATTGCTGTTTAATTAAGCAAAATAACAATTTATTCGATTACTCGATTAATCGAGTACATTTTTGGTACAATACTCGATTACTAAACTATTCGACAACTACAGCCCTATTTGCAACACTGAAATGTTTCACTTTTTCAAGAGTCTCACCACCATACTGTGCTTGAAGTCTTAAATGTCAGCTGGTTTTATGCCTTCATTCTCAAGAAATTTCATAAGTCCCAGGTTAACATGAACACCCCACCTAGTCACAAATGGCAATATCGTAAATTGAGTCAATTTTATCTACACTTTCTTAACATGAGATTATAGCAAAGCAAACATGATACTATTATGCCTATTTCTCGACATATTCTTCTAAAATTTGCAGCAAACATTTCATATTATATGCACAGATGATTTTGCAAGCATTTCATTCTAGAAATAAGATAAATTATCTGAGTTATTCTATAACTCAAGGAGAATTACATGCTTGTTTAATTAAAAATGTTATATTTTACCTATTAAGGTAAAGCATGTTATATTATCACACAAACATTATGTGCATCCTATGCTTCACATAGCTGGGAAATTTCATTATGTCATCAAATTGACTGTTTTTGCCATGTCCGCTTTTTCTAAATTCTTGGTTTTAGAATAATTAATTTTACTCACTCACTCATGGTTTATACCACTTAATCTTGTATACAGGGTCGTGGGGAGGCCTGGAGCCTATCCCAGGAGACTTAGGGCACGAGGTGGGGTGCCAATCCATCGCTGGGCACACACACACACACACACACACAAACTACTGACAATAAGCCTAATCTGCACGTCTTTGGACTGTGGGAGGAAACTGGAGAACCCGGAGGAAACCCACCAAGCACAGGGAGAACATGCAAACTCCATGAGCACAGAGGCTGGAATCGAACCTGGGCCGGGAATCAAACCCTCGACAGTGCTAACCACTATGCCACCGTGACATCTTAATTAATTTTAATTTATTTTAAAAGGCTAAATACAAAAAAATGCTTCAATCGATTTTCTTCTTTAAATGATATAAACGCATCAATTTATTTATGTCCACAAGAGAACTCCCTCCTGTAATCCCGTAATGATTGTGTCAATGCCGACCTTCCTCACTGTGGCATACATTTCAAACACACTGTTAAATATTCTCTCAAAAAAAAAAAAAATACAGTGAAACCTCGGATTATGAGTAACGCGGTTTGCGAGTGTTCCGCAAGACGAGCAAAGATTTTTAATACATTT
>JAQMYK010000018.1:8720487-8732998 GCA_030014345.1 Clarias buthupogon | reverse complement strand
TTCAGGGTCGCGGGGGGCCTGGAGCCTATCCCAGGAAGCTTCGGGCACGAGGCAGGGTACACCCTGGACAGGGTGCCTATCCATCGCAGGGCACGCTGTCTATTCTTTTAGTCATCAATTTCATCATGGCTCATATTGCACTTTAATTAAATAACTGAATATAGCATATTTTATTTCAAAATTGTACATCTTTACTGTTGTTTTTATTCATGATAATGTGCAAGAGTTTCCTTGCTTTATGCGCTCTTCAAGTCCTATAAGCTACTGTATAATCACATCCTTGACAGAATCTGATCCGAAACCCTAGGTTTTGTGAACCCCTTGCACTCCTAACTATCATTTCCATTAATGCTGTACTGTTGTTCAGTATACAGTATATTCAAACAGACATGTGAGCAGGTTCATTCTTTTTCGTTGCACTGGTAAGTAAACACAATGCCCTTACATTTACTGCACGAAAGCTTAAACTGCAGAAGACAGTAACCGCAAACTAGTTAAAAAACACACAAGCTTTATTAACTAGTCAACACTTCATTGTAAAGCACGATCCTTTTTATTTAGTTCATTTATCGTACCGACTAACCTAGGATAAAAAGAGAAGAAAAGGCTATGTAATGGTAATTATTTGCAGAATAAACCTTAAAGAGAAATGTTTGGGATGTTGTCCAGAACACCTCGTTTTCATCTGATCCACCATCTTAAAACAATACGAAACAAAAACATCAATACTCGTGTTGCATCATTCAATCCCGCACAATAAACCAGATCAAATGGATGAGTCGGAGAACAAAAGCCACAAAGGGCAGCAAATAAAAGTGAGAGAGAGAGAGAGAGAGAGAGAGAGGGAGAGAGAGAGAGAGAGATCCATCATGTTGCTTTTCCATATTCAGCTCCTATGCCACTTTCTGCACAAAATAAAGCAGCCCCTGTGAGATGCATTAGACTGCGCACAACACTCAGGAAACTCCAAACAGAAAGCGCACACACCCCTTTCACCTGCAGGCCCTTTCATCTCTTCATTAGCATGGTCAATTGTTTATCAAAAGCCCGAGAGGGGCGGGAGACGGGCGCGTGGTTGTGAATTCGAAAGCGCCCATCGCGCTCAGTTTTTAAATGCATGACAGGTTAATGGTAAGTTAGTGGCATCATTAGATTCCGTTCATTCACATTTAAAGCAGGGTGTCCGCTTCAAATGACTACTAAGCAGTCCTTATTTTGAGAGGTAATTCATATTGTAATTATATTTTCAATCACATTTCATTAATTAAGACAAGCCTGTCCATGTAATTATGCATTTCATCTTCTCCATGATTTGCTGGAAAATCACCAGCGTCAGAGGGATTGTACGGCTGGATAATTCGTGTCGTCCATTCTAAATGCTGATTTATGCCGAGATGAATATTTTATCCTGTCTATGCATCTGTGGGAGAAATATTGCTTGTTCTTTAAGCAGAATTACATATGATGAATTAACCTGGTTTATTTGACTAGTGGCTTAATGGTCAAGTGAAAACTAGAACCAAGAACTGTGTATCATCATGTCATCGATTTTAGCGTGTCATGGAAATCCAGCAATTTTGCAGGAACAAGAAAGTTGTTTTTAGAAGTATAATATTAATTAAATACTTTCTTTAGATTTTGCTGAAATATTGTTACTGTATATAAGTACAACAGGATGTAAACATAAATGTCATCATCACCAAATTGTTTTCTGCTATTTATATACAGTAAGAGCAAAAGTCTTTAGCCACCCCTCACTTCTTTAAATTAAATTAAAGAAATTGGAACAAATGTTTTACTGCGACCGGCTGTAAAGTCTCTAAAGATACAGTTTAAAAATGAAACAAAAGTTAAATGACATCAGCAGCAACCTGCTTCTCACTGGTTTATGCCCTACGTTAGATGGTTTTTATGCTTGAATGATTTATATGGTTTAACAAAATGTAATTATTCCTCAGAAACTGAAGAACTATTCCTCAAGACTAAATAAAAAAATACAAGCAAGTCTGTCTCTGTGAAAGACATTTATGAAGAAATGGGCGACTCAAGACTCTTACATGGTACTGTGCAGTATATAATAATGAGCCATTAGAAATCCGAACGGTAACTTCATTCTGCTATTCCTGGATTAAGTCATGGCTTACAATTAGAACATTCTGAAACATTAGGCATTAACATACATGAAAACCCCATAAATCAGTTGCAAGTAGCTATACTAGTTACTGGACCGCTTATATACTGTATAATATTATATATATTAGTCATTGGTATCTCTTCAACCTAAGACTGAAATATAAAGTATGAAATATTTTTTTATTCACAAGCTATTTTATGGCAAAATTATCAATATGGCAACGACTCCTGCAACTATCTCATATCCACCCAAAGTCATAAAATTTTTCCTTGCTATGATTTTACTACGAATTGCTATATAATGTGCACGCAGAAGTGATTGAGTGTGTAATGTTTTTTATCTTATGCTTGGGCCTTTTCCACATTACAAAAAGTAATAATAAAGTAATAAAAAGTAATATCTATCTATATATCTGTCTATCTGTCTATCTATCTATCTATCTATCTATTCAACCAACCATCCATCCATCCATCTATCCATCTATCTGGTTCACTGTAATGGTCTTTGTACACAATAGTATGGACCTGAAATAAAGGCAAAAGAAATGTGCTTCATTTATAAAGACATTGACCATAAATGGATTTTTCCATTATTATCACTTTGCCAATTCGTACCCACTAACCAGCACTCGATACATGGCAACAAGGGACACAGCAATTCAGCCATCGCTTTTACTGTACATACATGAGCTCACAGACACCCACAAATGGCTAGTGAGTGACATACAATGTGCCTTTCTTAACACCCAGAAAGCAGGAAATAATTTTACTCTTTTTAACTCCTGTGCACGGATGGCTCTACCCTCTCCGGCAACCTCATGATGACAAAGCAAATGCTTTTCTTTTACATTACTCGGTTTGAGGAAATAAACTTGACGCATACAGTTTTGCAAGCTCCTGGTTTCTAATCTAAGCTTTGGAGCATAAAGAATCCCAGCATTGGAGATATAAAGTACAAAATTACAGAACATAATTTAATATTTGCTGTTATCTCACTGACCACTCAATCTTGAAAAATCCCAGAGAAAAATCCCGAGTATCATTTTCTCACTATGCACCTAAATGCACTACGACGTCATGTGGAAACCCAACAGCTGCCCAAATGTACGCTAACAAATCTAATAACTACCTATTACTTCAGGAAATCAGTAAAATGACCCCAAACAGAGCATGCTTTTTCACTGAAATTTGCACGGCTTAACAATCACAGAGTCAGTTATCTCTGTGTATGCTGCCAGTGGCACCGGTATCATTCCAGCTCCAGCAACTTAGATACATGTGATCTCAGATAATCTTCTGGTTCTTAGCACCTACCACACTCAGGGAACTAGAGAGCCATTAATTTAGTGTAGCATCCTGTTCAATGCAGCATAATGCAATTGCAATACAAGACAATGCAGAAAGTGCTCATAATTACTGCCTTATTAACTGTTGTTTTCTTTCATTTAATAAAACTACTTTACCATTTTATTTAGTCATGAAATCAGTATTAGTCATTTTTTCCATTTCTGAATGTTTACTACTAAACACTCTGCTGTAACACTGATTAAAAAGCATGTGCTTTAATTAAAAAAAATCTTCCTTAGCAGGTGCACCATGACTCTCAATCATGAACTTATAAGAGAATAGATGGTAATATGAAAACAAAACAAAACAAAGCATCAGACCAGACATTGGGGTTTTTAAGATTCTTCTCTTGCTTGGCTCTAACTATCGAACAGGGTTAAAAACATTTAAAAACATCAGCCTTTTATTATACATGCATTAGGATGTAAAGCAATGCTCTCAGCTGTGTTTTACAGTAAAGTATCTGCGGTAATGCTAGAATACTAAAGTATCCCACTTTTCCCTGAGAATAACTATATTCCCTATAAATAACTTTACCTAGGAATAAAAAGAATTACGGAAAGTCCCTGTCTTACGAATGAGTTCCGGGAGCACGTTTGTAAGTCAGATTCGATCGTAAGTCAGACAGTGAGTCTACACATTGGACACAAATATACAGTGTAAAGCATAAAAAAACAAACAAACAGGTTTGGTGTTTTTTGGTCCTCATTAAACTCTTGCAAGTTTTCATTTAAATTTTAAATCAGGATCGGCTATTTTGACACTGGAAATATTGTATATAATTATAAATATTGATATCTGGTGCACTGCAGTGTCTATTTTATGTACAACACACGTGAGCTACAGTACTTCCGCGATTTGTTCCACGGTCCATTTGTATCTGTGGAAATTCGTAACTCGAATGTTCATAAGTTGGGGACTTACTGTATAACTCACTATAACCTATAAATAAAAGTTCCCCTTAAGTGTCAGTCTTTCTCTGGAACAAGATAAAAACACGATCATCATTTGCACCTTCTTAATTGTATACACTCCCTTTCAGTTTTATATTTAACAAATCAGGAATGTTACGTTAACTTTCCCTCAATAATTATTTAACTAACCATCAAAATAGTTATATTGTGTGTCAATATTCCTACATTAGTTGCATGATATACTGTACAGTAAGATACAAGCTATTTTTACAATAAATATAGACTTACTATATGAAGGAGTGCAGCAATTGTATTGAACTGTATTAAATGTACCCGAGATCATTCACTCCCTATAGCATATAATGTAAAAACGTTAAACTAAGGAGAAATATTAGTATAAAATAAAAGTCACCTTAAACACTAAAGCAAAGTATCTGCAATATAGAGTATCTCTTTTTCAGCATAACCGAGGTAATATGATAAAATTCATTTTATTTCATTTTAACCAACTATATAAACTGGTTATTTTGAGCCAAAAAAAAGAAGGCAGAGAAATACACATATGATTGCTTGGTTGCTGCCACTTGTTTTGAATACCAAAAAAAAAACATAATAATAATAATTCCCATACATATATTGAGTAAAATTTATGCATTTTAAGTACAGTATAACGATAACTTTGACAATTCACGACATATATGAACACCCAAATGCCCAAATCGATGTCCGAATACTGATCCCCATCAACAAACACCAGCAGAACGTCCGCACAATTTTATAGTTAACTAGAATTCACACTATAGACAGATATATTTTAAACTGTAAAAATGGCCCAGTGACCTTCATTATTATTTTTATTTTCAATTTGATTAAGCATGCCTATGCTCTGTCACCGAGTTCTTAAACACCAAATTTGATTTTAAGTGTAATATAATGAGAGGTACAAATGCAATAACCCTCAAATAGTAAGAGTATACCCAAGTTCTTTGGGTGAATAAATATGATTTTTCACAAAATCTTTAATGAGGAGCTTTCAACAGTACTCTATTTGTATTTGTATCTTTTCTGAAATTACATCTCTGTCCGTGGAATTGTACAAAAATTGTAAAAAAAAAAAATATATAGTAATATCTAACTTTACTAATATTTAGTAATATTTAACTTGCGTCTGGATTCTTACCTGAGACAAGTGAGACAGTGTCTTTCTCCCATGATACAACAGTGACGTACTCCTCTACTGAGGCTGGGATAATGCACTTGAAGACCGCTGTGTTGCCTCTCATGACTCTTTGGTCCGCCACACGGACCGTGTACGGTTCCCAAAATACTACAAAAAAAGAAGCAAAAATTAACATTAAACGTTTTCATTTACTGTAACTATTAGATTAACCGTTTAATCTCATTAAGCACACTCAGTACAAACTAACAGTTGTTTTACCTACAGTACTGTCCAAAAGTCTTGAGCGCACACAAACAAAATGCCATAAGTTAAGTTGTTTTAGAAAACAGTCAGTAGTATTAGATAGAGATTTCTGCATTTTTGTAAGTTAAACAGCTGAAGGTTTTACTGAGTGTGCTGGAGAATAAATATACTCTCTGGTAACTGTGTCATACTTGCTCCTTTCTATTTTATTGCAAAACCCAGGAGCCTCACCGGTCTGTCATGTAATATGTTGCTTACTTTAAAGACATGCAAAGATTCTTCTGTAATTATATTTGTTTATTCACTATATTTTATATTTATGTTATGTTTGATTTAATATTGAATGGTTTGTACATAATAATACCATTCATTCAATTATAATAAACATATACAGTATATGTAATATTTCTTATTGCAAATGATAAATATAACGGTATACTATTTCATATTTTTTCGTTTTGTTTTAATTAAAGTAAAGTGTATTAGTGAAATGCATGCTGTGGTGTTAAAGTATCATATTCACAATTAATTCATAGTGTACATTATTAGGAATGTATCAACATCTATAAAAATATAAACAACTGCCCAAATTGCTTATTCCGACCAATTAGGGAAACATTTAAGTTAATTATTTATAATGAGTTCATAAAAAAAAAAAATCTTAATAAATAAATAAAAACTCACCAGCCTTGATGTGCAAGTCTTGGCTCCTGATCTTCCCTGACGGATTCTCCGCTGTGCAATAGTAGGTGTTGTCATTGATTAGGTTACTAAAGCTGGAGGGGAGGAAGCCATAGATTTGCAGCGTGCCATTCGGGTGCACGTGTCGGATGCCTGGCACATCATAGATCTCCTCCCCAGTGGCCAGGTACCAGCGCAGCGTAGCGGGGGGCACGGCCGCTGCCGGACACGGCACCAGTGCCCCTGTAGTGCTGGAGAACACTACCTCTTGCAGAGATGCATTGACAAAATATAAGCTGGAATGTAGATCTTCACCAAAAACTGAAAACAGAAAAAGGAGAGTGCATTAATGTACATGCATTAATCATATTATGACAATAGAGGGATACTCAGGTCAAGTTTTTAATCTAGAATTTATATCTAGACAGGTGGACCTTTTTCCAAAGAATCTTCAAAACTGAATGAAGATCTGTGGTGCTGCACAATGACATAGGCTACAATCATGATAATACCTTTATGTCTAAAGATCATGAATAAATAATTTTGCTACCTGGAGATTGTAAAAAAAAAAGTCTTTAAAAAATCTCCTCCATCTTTTATCAATGATCTACTTTTGCTTCACAGAAGGTGTTGAAACCTGATGCTGTATGAGGTTCTTCTGCTTACAATTATTATTCATTCAGGACTGTCATGACTGTAAACAGTAAAAACATATATATATATTTTTTTCTTTTTTTTTCTTTTTTATCTTAGTGGTCAGTGATGTCATACCACATTTATTAAAATTCTATGAGAAACTGCACATGGATAGATCGATGTGACAGAGTGGATCTGCAGTGTTAAATATTTGATCATTTGTTCATATGGACTCTGGGACCTCCGTTTTCAATTTATTTCATGCATATCACATTAAAAGGTGTGAAAATGCAAACAAATAACTATATATTTATGTTCATCTGCATCTACAGTTTAAAACAGTAGTGTACAGTAGGATTTTTCAGTGTTCAGTGTCATATTTCTTTTTCTAAATATTTGGCCAGCTCTGATTTCCCCTTATTGTGGTTGCATGTACTAAACTAAACCGAGAGATACAGTACACTGTATCTACTCTGCATGAACTCAAACTCAAAATGTAATATTCTATTTGGAGATATTTTCATGAGCTGTAAGTTGTAATGGATGTAATAGTAGAAATTAAAACAAAAAAAAGCCCCAAGTAATGAATCTAGAATATGAGTTTTACTTTTTTTAATTAAAATCTGTGATACTCTTTTTTTTAGATGCACTGTAAGTACTGACAATAATATAGTGTTCATGTTTTTATTGTATTTTTATTATTTCTTTTACTTTATTGTATTACATTGTCCACAGGTTCCTGATTACATGAATGTACCTTGTTTATATAATTTTAACCTTGTTTCTGATTGGTGGTATATCAGACGCACCACACCCTGATTTAGGGCCGATATACCTCGAACATGTTGGTTTCTGTAATTTTAGGGAATTCTCCCTGATTTCTAAACTCTTAAATATTTTTGTGGTTCACCCGAGTATCTTTCATTTTTTGTCTCTTTCATTGTTCAAGAACGAATGAGCACCAACGAGGGTTAGTGAAGATAATTAACATCCACAGCAGCAGCTCCTTGGTATTTTGAGCAAGTATTAAATATATAGAGTAGAAGCTAAAATCTCTTTGTTACATTAACTGGCTGCTAAAAAATTATATATGTATACTGTATATTACAAATGTATATATAATATAAAATGTAGATTAAATCCCTATCATAACACCTAATTATATGCTATATAACTGTTACAGTATATTAACTACATTCACAAAATGTCTACCCATTTTTGGGCTTTTAATGAGGGTTTAAAAAGTTAACAAAAATAGTGTTGCCCTAGTCTCTTAGTGTCTTGATTTGATACTGTAATGGTTGTCACTACTGAATTAGGAAAACAAAATCAATTTATGGATGGAGTGTAATGTAAGTAGCTAGCTAGCTGAAACTGTTATTTTCTATTTCTTGCTGTTTCTTATGCAAACATTTCTGTAGTGTTTTTGGTCATCTCTGTATATGAATATTTTGGTAACAGTGAATAGATAGGGAGTTAGTGATCCATGAAAATCCACAGAAAATTCATTTATACAAATGAAAAGCAATGAAAGTATGTGCATGCTCATGCCCATTATGATTTTGTTCATGTACAGTATCATGTAGTATGTACAGTATGTATGTATCAATTTCATGCTTTCTTGAACTGTTTTAGTAAACATACTATGCAAATATCTCTGCTGATTAAGCTTTGGATTATGATTTGTATTTAAAAAGAATACAAAATGTAACATAAATGCTATGTAGTGCATGGATAGAAGCAATTATAGTCTTACAGCATGGACGTACATTTGGTTTAAAAGTTAGTCAGGGTATATGAAAAGAATACGAGCCTATATGGATAAATACAGTAACAATTAAAAAAAACATACACCTCCAGAACTAAGAGCAACTGTAGAATATGATATTTAGATGATGAGCATGCACTACATTATATAGCATGAATGTTTCATTTTGTATTCTTTCTAGATCATAAATCAAAGCTTATTAACATTAACAGTCATTATTAACCAGTTTCATACAATGTAGTCTCAGTGGCTCGCTAGGATGTTTTCTGAAAAAGCATGTATGTGTTTTGTATCCTAGTTTCCTTTGACAAACAGCGTCCGGTTCCTGTCCATGTACAGTGCTTCACGGCTAGATTAAAACATGCTAATGTGTTAGCTCAACTAATAGTTAGCATGGCTACACACGCAGTGCAAACATCTGTCTTTGATGTTTCGTCTGTATTTGCATTAAAGTGGCCTAAACATTCATAAGATGAAACTAGTAGAAATATCCAAAGTTTCAGATGTTCTAGAAATAACCCTGAAAATGAAAATGAAATTTCAATTGTGGTAAAAAGTCATGGTTCAACCTCCTTGGTCCATGGAACCCTCTGTGTTTCAAAACCACTGAGCATGATGCCTGTCTTGCTCTAATGTGCTCTAAACTACCAGCAGAAGAGTTAAACTATTTCCCCAGCTGCTAATTGTTTAGCTTGTCTGTTGTTCAAAAGGCACTCGGTGGACATACTACAGTGCCACCATCAGAGCTTTCCTCTCAGCTTGGCAGTAAATGTCTCGCCAGTGACATCTGGCAGCGTTCTCCCTGGGGACAGAGCATTTTAGCACTTCATAAATTTCTAACAAGGTTTCAAATTGCGGCCGTTTCCATCCGTTTTTTCCCCCCTCAGCCGCATGCACTCATAAAGTAATATACGCTAAAATGCATGCACATGGATGACTATAGGCATGACAGAAATACATACCTAAAACAATGTATGACTGATGGCACTGGGAATACACTCACTTTAACAAACATGTTTAGAATGCTTTCTCATCTCATGTTCTAATAGACTTCAGAACAAAAAGAATTCAGAAGAGTTTAGAAACCTTTACAGACTTATTTCCTTAAGCCCAATGAGTGTCAAAAGCAGAGCTTTTTTATCAAGGGTTTCCATAACAGAAGCCATGCCATTATGCACACCAGCATTTCCTAATCTGTGAATAATAAATATTAAATATACACGCAAAGTGCACTTGCTAAAATTAAACATAATTAATAAATGGTATTTTATCAACGATAAACTTAAAAACAGCTTGAGCTTGCACTAAATAGTGTCAATACCACACAGTAAATGATCTTAAACACTGTTCAACCTGTCCTTGATTAATTGTCTATTACACAGATAATTACAGTTAACACTTTAATCACAGTTCTTGGCTGATGTGTAACCCGATGTGGTCTTCTGCTATTATAGCTCATCTCCCTCAAGATTTATGTGTTGTGAATTGCTTATGTGTTGTGAGTGCCTACGACTTTGCATACTTCTTCATGAAAGAATGCATTGTATACAAAGAATTAAACAAACCATTTTACAAGGCAAAGTACATAAAGAGGCTAAGTTACTAAAGTGTAACACAAACTTCACTTTCACTTATGCTGACATCTGACATGACATGTTTTCGAGACCAAAACGCTAAATATTCACTTAACAGGGGGCACACCTCACAACCGAACTACTGTACATCAACAAACGTCCAACAAAAACAGCCCAATGATCCTTACGATCTTTCTTCGAAGACTAGCCATGTCTTAACTCATCACCTTGCTGCTGCACCCTGAGGAGATATTCAAAATTGGCATCGTTATTCACGTGCCGAACCATAAAGACATTAAAGTGACACTGTTTAATAATGCATCATGTGCATCCATAATTAAATAAGATTTCAAACCTATTTTAGTTCAACCTAGCAATAAAACAATTGTCTTTAGAATAGAAAGGGTATCTGTGAACAACTCTTTAAATTTGGGGGGATGGGTAAATAAAAGCAGCCTTATTACAGGAGATGGGTGTGATGGTAAACCACTGAGATCCCAATTCTGACTGATCTATTGGAAAAACTGAGAACATTATATATTTTAAAAAAATAATATTACTGTGACATATAGCAAAATTTAAAATTTTCAATATGCACTACCTGGCCAAAGAAAACCCAGGAAAAACATACTGAAAATTTATTAGCAATTAATTTATTTCAACATGTCAAATAAAGAAAATGTTGTGGACATTTTATCATGAAATTGTGGTTCTACGATTAAACTGTGTACTTTTTTATGTTACCCAGTAAGAATGTTTGTGTTGGTTTCCTTGCAGAGAGCCAACAAAGAATCTATCACCTTGTGCTCATGACCTTGACGTTAAATGGGATGTCTCTATGTGATGCTTGTCTGCTGGCTTTTCTTGTTCACTCTCTGTTTTGGCAGTCCTACTTTTGTTTTGTTTTTTGTCTGTATCAGGCAGGTGGTTTCCATCACAACTAATGGAGATCTCATTACAAAAGTTAATCAAGAGAGTCCAGAGCATCTGTCTTTATCCCAATAACCTGAACACTCTAGAAAAGAAGCTTTTTCATGGTTGATTTTAAGTCCCATTGCCTCAGGTGCAAGACCAGTCTGGTTCAAGACCTGCTGTTGTTACAGTCCACACAGCAGCCATACACCCAGAGATGGGAAAGCACACCTACATCCTACATTGTTAAGAACACCTACGCTAACCCGCGGAGAAGGTCCCTGAACTGCTTTGTCGCTTTAACACGTCATAAAATGACTACATGTGTAGGAGCTCTTCAACACGGTACATTGTGGGATAGCGTATTTGTTAACTTGCAAACCAAAACTGATCAGTTATGTTTGGTGGTGAATCAGACTTTAGCTTTGTTAAGGCAGTCTTAAGTACAGTAGCAGCTGCTGTCAAGCCAACAGAAAGAGAATCTCCTTATGAGTAGCAGATGTAGTAATCACGTCAGCGTTCTGCTTGTAGCCATAGATCTACGGTACAGTCCAACCACTGTTAATCAAACATGAATCCAGAAAAAACTGCATTATTGCTACATAAGTACTGCATCAGTCAACGATGGTTGTGAATCACAGATAGACTGTTGATCCAGTTCAGTTAGATTTTTGGACATTGCAATTTTCGATTCAAATCAATAGCACATAGCTGTAGTGTAAAGCCGTATGTTTTACACTACTAAAAGTGTCTGATCCTGATTCTAAGAAACACTGAAATGCTGTGTCATTTCCTGTTGCCGATTGTTTAAAGGTCATGTCTCATGAAAAGTAATAATATTTTTTCCTGACAAACTTCTGCACCATACTTCAGTCCAGGAGGTAGCGCAGTAAATTGAAAAGAAGAAGATATGATGTTCTCATCCAAACACAAGTATTTTGTTGAAGTGTGCAAATAATGTGGTATTAGGGGTGGGCGATATACCGGTACACACGGTTAACCGGTAGAAATTTGTCAACAGATAGAGATTTTGGTCTATCGTCTTAATCACGGTTGAGATCACGTGACGTTGCACGTTACGTAACCACGCAATACACATTCACTTCTATGGGAAGCCAAACAC
>JAQMYK010000018.1:8696598-8709210 GCA_030014345.1 Clarias buthupogon | reverse complement strand
GTACTCGGTATCGGTATCGGCGAGTACTGAAATGCAAGTACTCGTACTCGTACTCGTTTTCCAAAAAAGTGGTATCGTCGTATCCCTAATAATTTCCCTTTAACTAAAAAAGTGACTTTTTCAGTTAAAGCTGAATTTTAGTCTAATCTAGCATGCTAACATAGCTAGCTAAGGTTTGCATAGAACAAAGGACTTTGAACGAACAGACTGTACATTTTAGTAAAGCTAGAAAATTCAAGCTCTCATAACTTTTCAGATAAACACTGATGGACAAACAATAAATTCATGCCACAATGCAAGTAAAAGCCAAAATAAAATCTTAAAATACTGCATTGTAATCTAATTGGCTATTTGAGTTAGCTATTATTAGCAAATTAAAATAGATTCATGGAAATGAATAAAAATATGGTGATGTAGCACATTTTGTTTAGTTTTGCCAAACGTTCAACCCATATTTCTCATCTCATCTATCATCACCTCGCTGCACGTTTTACTTGATCTATCAATTACCATTCACTGTCATAACATAACCATTTCTTTAACCAATTCTAAAGAAATCATCTTAACCGCTTTCTTCTGACTATTTCACTAATTGGAATTAGACCAACCTTTTCACTTAAGTTACATTTACATTACAAGTCACACTGTTTATTTTAGTTTTTTTGGTCAGATCGGATTTGCATGTCATGATGGTTCACATTCTTAATAACACGTGACTTTTGTCTAACTCTAATGTGGATATGTATGTCCTCTGAAATGACACGCATGCACACATCAATATGTCTTTGCTCACGCCATCTGAGTTAAAACACATCATATTTGTGCGACCAACCTTTGTTTATTTCAAATAATGGATGCGATTTTAGCAAAAATACGTTTGAGATTATGGACGGCATGCAGTTAGTCGGCTGTATTTATTGAGGTCCAGAAGAAGGAAGAAAGCCAGATGCCTCGCTGCAGCTATTTTAGTAGCTATTGCTAGAACTGCTAGACCTGACGTCAGTGAGCGCCCTAGGGATTCACAGAGGTAAAAAGTCACAGGAATTCCGAAGTACCCTTTCTCATTTAAGTCACATGACAACATATAGGTTATATACCCGCTGCTCCAGGACCACATATGAAAATGATCCAAAATATCAGATTTGTGATTTCACACCGCTATAAAAAGATCCGTGTCATATTAGGCTAAAAAAATTGGAATTGAATCATTTCAGGCTGCTAATGTAAACGTGGCCTTAACTACATCTTCATATGACTTTCTTTAATTGAATAACACACCACACATCCAGCTGATCATTCTCATTTCTGCATAAAGTTTCTTTTTTATATAAAAAATATTTAAATACACACACACACACACATACACATATATATATATATATATATATATATATATATATATATATATACACACGTCAACACCAGTAAGTCTACAGCTTTCGAGTGCCTCCTGTGTGCCCATTTTACAGCATTGCAGCTGTAGGGTCTTCAGCAGGAGACATAATGGCTGCCCCTTTTTTATACGGTCTTCCCCTCAACCCAGCTGTCCTCTAATCCCCTCTTCTTCTCCTCCGCTCGCTCTCCTTCAGTCCGACGCGCCTGTGAATTCTAGTTTGGACGAGAGGGGGACCAGCCAACCACGGAGACACAAATGTATTCAAAGCATTTAGTAGCCCGGATTAATCGAATTATAATTTAATCATCTGATCAAACAGCAATTAGCATAATCACTTCTGGGGAAAGGATGATAGAGAGGAGGAAGGAACACACGATAAACCTCGGGCAACTGGCGCTCTAATGAGACGTTTAACTGCGAAAACACACTTAAAATGTAACGTTTTGCTGCGATCCTCATCAGATGGTAATGTTTATTGAAGGATATTTGTAGAATATAATGCAAGGAGGTGAAGGATGATTTTGGATTTTGGCAGCTATGGCCACATTTTCAATTGTCCTCACATCACAGAGGCAATCAGATGATTATGAACCTAAAATCATTAGGGGCAATTCTATCATCTATATTCACTAGGGTTTCTTTTTCTTAATTTTTTCTTCGTTGATGTCAAATATAAAGGATCACAGTAACGTGATAAAATTTTAAAAATAGACAGTATGAATGCTCAAAAAAAATTAATTATAACTTTTAGTAAACAGTAAATAAAAGGTGACACAGTGTTTCCCCAACACATTTAACTCATTAAAGATATGACTTTAAAATCATATTAAATCCTCAAGAATGCACCTGAGAAGCTTTTCTTTTACTGTGCAATTAATATATCTATAAAGAACGCTGTACTTTCATTTATTATACACATTTACTGTGATTCCCAATTCGGGCATTCTTTCTTGAGGATCACTTACACACTAGAAAGAGTTACTTACAACTAATTTACTGTCATTGTCGTTCGATGTTAACTGTTCCCATTAATAATTAATCTGTGTATGGCTGCACGAGTGAAAAGTGAGACCCGGAGTCACGTTCCTTGTGTGTTCAGGCATTCTGTTTCTAACTCTCATTCTGACTCTTACATAAGTGTGGAACGAGCCACTGATTTGGATTGACCGGTGCAATAAATTTAAAAGCCCACAATTAAACGCAGCAGTTATAAGTCGATTACAACTGATAATAAATGTATTATTATTGTGTGTAGACTGAATATATTTAAACTGAAATCTAAATGATTCAATAAGTGCCTGAAGTACCACTAGTGAGGTGTCTGAAACTTACGTGAAAAAAAACTTTTTAATGATCAAAGGCTTCAAAAAAGTGTATAGCATCAAAACATCAAATATCGAAACGTTGCTTTTATGCTACACAGTTAACCGAATAAAAATCGATGTCGCACTATGGACCTGGGCAGTTATTTAACCGCAAAAGGTTGCAATTTACTACAGGTAATATATGAATAGTCAGGAATTTATGTAAAGTTTGTTAATAATTTATGTAATTATTATTTTTTTTAGTTTGTTAATAATTATGTAATTATGTAATAATTTATTATTTTTGAGTTGGCAAACATCCTTTTAATAAGGTTATTTGTGCCTAGATAGATATGTTTGAATACAAAATGGTACATTTAAAGGTTAAATATCGCAGTTTAAATCACAATCGTAATGTGACAAAATAATCGTAATGTGATTGTTTTTATCAAATCATGCAGCCCCAGTTGCTTTATGAACTAAACTTATACTACATTGGGTAAAATCCTGACATTTACACCTCGACCAGAAAGCTACACACCCCCTTTTTGTCTAAAAAAAAGTGTCACTATGTTGGTTTTAGACTATACAATATACAGTACTATGTTGTTTTCTGTGTTGACTTGAATCTTCTTGCTATTTCGATTTCGCAGGTCACAAGAATTCACGCTAAACTAAACTAGAGACACTAAACTAGAGTCAGCTAAAAAAAAAAAAGATTTAACTTATTTCATTCCAAGCATTAAAACAGAGCTATTTTTATTTTTTTTAAATCTTGGAAAATCTTGGCTTTTCATGTATTACTTGCATCCAAAAATACCAAAGTGTAAACATAACATTGAGGATTCACTGTGATTTCAGTCTCATCGAATTCATGTAAAGCTCAATAAATGCAGAAAGGAGGCAAAACTTAAACGCAAACTAGCTCTAGTCTTTACCCCCTCTTCTATGATCTGAATGATCATACATAAATCCAGATTACTGAAGGTATAGCCTATTAATTATCTGATAATAGTACAGTATTAGGTGTTATGATTTCACACCTAATCAACTCCGGCTCATAAGAACTGGTATGAATTCTGGTTAAGAGAATGATCAAAGTAATAAGCAAAGTTATAAGATAATTAATAGTCCATAAAGAATGTGAATGTTTCATAATACTGTTATCTGTTTTTATTTTTGTAACAAACCTACATCTTTAGCGAATACATTTAAATGCATTTAAGAGGTTTTGGAATTGGTGCATATACAGTACATGTGTGTACTATATTTGTGTATAACCAGGCAGAGCACCCGGAGTGAATGCCAAATGTATAATTTGACAAAAAAGGGATGAATTTTATTAATGCACATCGTGTAAAGTAAAAATGCATGGCTGCTAATGAAGTTTAGAATAAATTAATACATACAATATAGAAAACTGTGCTGATTTATTTTTTCATTTTGCATTTAATCTTGATAAACTGTTATTTGAAAAAAAAAATCTGTAAAAACTCAAACATTTTGTTGATTATATAGTGATTCATAAAGAAGGCAATATGAATTCATAAAGAAGGCAATATAACCAAAAACAGGGTGAAAACAGGGTGAATATTTGAGCAAATGTAGAAAAAAAAAAAATTCAACTTAAAAAATAAATACATATTTTTTCTTTCAGCTCTAAAAATGTTTAGAGATTCCAGACATAAAATTTCTTTTACAGTGAAGATATCCTGTTTTGCTTTGGTTCATAATAAACATTTATGAAACTAGAAACATGTGCAGCAGATACAGAAAATAATGCAAATTTCATGCCCTAATTTGTGTCAAAAATACTAACAATTCTCTAGTTTATAACATGTTCCCTAGTTCTGCATAGTTAATCGCATAAATATCGAACATGCAATATAGACATGTGCATATTATTATCACAAAAGCCTGGAATTTAATACAGGTAATGCATGCATAGTCAGAAAATTATGTAAGGTTTGTCAGTGATTTAAGAATTTGTATTTTTTAAATAACTTTTAAACTTTTTTAAACATCTTAAACATACTGTATCATTTGAGCTGTTTTTTGCTTTCAGCCTCGAAAAATATGATCGAATACCCAAAGGTACATTTAATAGTTCCATATCACAGTTTAAATCACGGTTGGAATATGTGTCTAAATAATCGCAATGTGATTTTTTTTTTTAGCAAATCGTGCAAACCCTAATGTTCACATACAGTATTTCTTCAGTCACTTGCCGTTAACCAAGCTAAGCCACCTAACAAGTCATGTTCAGCGGATATTACATAAATAACAAAGCAAACAATCCACTGATTGTCCAAACCTATAACTGAGATATCCTAATAATTGTTCATGGAGATCTAGTGCTGATTTCAAACAGTGAGATCTGTAGAAAAGACGAATGACACATGGTCGTACGCAAACAGCATGTCGAGCAAACACTGCAATAATTGATTTTAATCCAATTAGCCTGTGTAAGCTTTCCATCCAGCACCTGAATGAGGCAACGCTAACTTGGGAGAATCTTTAAATAGATAGAGGATTGAAAGGCATAAGACTTTCATGAGCACCTTGCAAAAACTCGAACAGATGGGCCCTTAATCAGCACAGTGGCTTAATTGCCCCCAGTAGATTAACTCCCACGAAACGCACTTCCAAGCAGCCAAATGGAGTCAAATTAGCGCTGGTGTTTTCCACCTTAAATTGTTCGCTGATATTAATTTCAAACAATTTTTAAAAAGGCCTGCGTTGTAGTACAGAATATTAATCGCTATTTCTACCTATTAACCTTCACTTATCTCATAGGAACGAGATGCTGTCTGTACTGCATTGGATAATCCCGATAACAACAACAGGGTATGTTTTCAGATTAGGATTAGGATTTGCATGTGATTATAATCCACCGTTACTCTTCTTCCATTACTTCTCTTACTGCAGCTTGGAACTGATACCATTTCAGCTGCAAATCTGGAACATCTTGGTGCCTGGGTTCCCCTCCCGAGACAGCGATTGTACCGTTTAATTGTACACATTCAAATTTGAACACACTTTGCCTGAAGCATTGCTCTGTGTTAAAGCAGGGGCAAATTCCCAAAGCTCCTGTAATGCGTCTATCAAAATTAGCATTGAGTACATTTTAGACTGACATATTTAAAAAATAATAATAATAAAAAATCTGTGCAAGAAATCCACCCTGAAGTTAAAGAGCAAAAGTTTAAAGGATTGATGGTTTAAAAAAATATATATATATTTATTTTCAAAAAGATTGGTAGTGTTTATAATTTTCCTGATTTTATGCGCTGCATGCTCTATTTTCTACCACAGACAGTTTTATAACATTATTATTTTGTAGGATCTATTTGAACTATTATTGATTAGTATAGCTTAATGCTGAAAGCAGATGTGGACGACATGTTACAGTTCGGACACATTTCTGTTATTATGATAAATTACATCACAACATCTTTTCTGTTATAACCTGTCAGTTCCTTTTTTTTTTTTTACTTACAGCAACAAGCATCTTTATTTCCATCCATTGTCTTGCTTTTTCTCCTCTTCCTTCTGAACTGAAAATTTTCACTTGTTTTTTTTTTACATTTATGATCACATGTCATGATTTTGCTATACATAAATGTGCTATTTTTGCTACATTGCCCAGCTCTGATTGACAGCACTGTTTGCGATTCCTCTTCCACACCATTCCACCTTCATGCTACTTATACCATCAAACAGAAATAAAAAAAACTATCTGAGCAGTCTTTGGTAATGAAGAAAAATGTTGTGTAATGTAAATCACGATGTGTATCTGATTACTCACATTTGTTTTTTTTGTTTTTTTTTTACTCTGATTTTATTAGGACCAGGCAGTGCAGAGATAAAAGCTCTACATGTACATTGCACTTCTAGGATCATTCTCACTATGGCCTTATTTGATGAAACACCCAGCCATGGCATTCATAATGGAGGTTTCCATAGAGACAGGCCAAGGAGCATGTGCAACCTTGTAGAGATCTAGAATTTTCTAGAATAGGCTTGATCCACAAAAAAATAAGAAAAAAGGCCAAGCTGACAATACATTATAGTATAAGAAATGAAAAATCATTGCTTATACATTATTCTGCTAACGGGACTTATCATCCTAATTATCAACCTGTTTCAAACACTTTATTCTGAAGATGTGTTAAAAAAAACACACGCACACACACACACACACACACAACCTTTTTAGCAGGCATTGTGGGAACACACTTCACACTGGTTATTGCTGAAAAAATAAGAACACACCATGATGTACAGAATGTACAAACAGATGAGGGCTCACATGACTCTCATCCCGCTGTCTAACCTGGTGTATGATGAATAATCTGTCCTTATTGGTCTTTTATGAGATTCAGCAGCTGAGGCAGGGGAATACGGAGACACTGTTTTTTTTCCTTCACATTTTTGCAGTTAATATACCACACAATGTGAGCAGATATACAACCCAATGCTACTGTCCCAAAAGACAGCCGCCATGTCCATGTCCGTATCCGTATCCACATCCGCAGCCATATCTTTTCCATTTACACCAAAATCTGATTTCAGTTTTAATCTCTTCAAACCCACTGTCATTTGGCTACATGGTTTTTTGTTTCCAGAGGCTGCATAGTAACCCCCATTCTGCAACGTTTGTGTGTAATTTCTCAAGGAGACTCCCTCCTTTGGTCTCTGTACACACCCAACCATGTTTATACTCACTGACCGTCGGTTGCAGATAGACTAAAAAAAAATCCACCACATTCTATTTCCTTCGCCAATATGATATTTGATTTTTCGTTGAAAGCCGTGCAATGCATAAGATTCTGCCTTTTAATTCGACACTGCATGCATACACACACACACACACACACACACACACACAATTGGTCCTGAATGCAGGGGTAATATATATATAACTAACACACACCCAGACAAAAACACGTATTTAACCGTTTTTTTCCAGTCTTAGTCCTATTCCACCTCATTTCAACTTGCTAAATAAAATGCCTTGTAAAATTACAATTTTATTGATCTACAACCTTGTATGATGTCTTGATTAATCATCTATAAGAAGCTTTAAAATGACAAAATGTGTGTTTTTGCACAAGGAGTAGACTGTGGATACATAAGCCATTTTATGTAGGTAGGATAGACATATGCACACCTTTTACAAATAGCAAAGCGACATTGCTTCAAACAAGATGTCTTTTTTTTATCCATATCATGATTTAGTAATTACTTACACACAGAATGCAAGATTTTTTTCACCCCATCAGCTGAAATGTTAAACTCTGCATTATTAATATATACATTATATAGCAATTATTAGCAGATTGTTTTGCTGCTTGAAAAAAAAAAAGGAAATGCAAGGACTTGGAAGAATGCAATGAACTTCATACTAGTGGGAATGGCTGAGGGAGGACAGGACAGCAGACGCGCCATGCATGGGGAAGGTACCGGCCAGGCCGCTACACCATGCTTTTTTTTTTTTTTTTTCAATTTAAATAAAATGTTCCTCCGAAATCTCAACGCATCATCAAATACCATCTAAATCACTTAAGGTGTTAAACAGGAGCTCGGGTCCATTAACGCGCCATCGAGCGGAAAGTGAATGGCAGGAAACGCGCAACCTGTGTAATTAGCGCCAAATCCCCCCTAGAAGACGCTCTGTGTGTGTGTGTGTGTGTGTGTGTGTGTGTCGGATAGACAGTAATTAGAGCTGCAGTTGAGGTTGTGGCTGCTTTAAATTTAGATTATTAAACGAATATGGTGAAACACCTATTATTATGATCATTTCTTATGCTAATCAACCCTAATTGAGATTAAGTCTTAATTAGGTTTCATATGATGAGTTTTTTTTTTTTTTTAATGAAGAATAAATAAATATGACCAACCATTTGAGATGCTCTGGAGAAAGAGAAATGCAAATATCCACATGCCCCGCTCCGTTCAATCCCCAGCCTATGCTTCCTCTTCGCACTCCGCTCACTTTGTCCACTGTTGTTTGTGTTTGTTTGTTTGTTTGTCTGTTCGTTTGTTTGTTGCCACTTCTCTAGGCCGATGGTATGGTAAGATTCGGTCCGGTTCTCTTCGTGTGCAATCTTTTCGCGCGCGCCGGGCACGAGCGTCGTGCGTCGTGCGCTTCCGCGATCCGGTTGTGTGTAGTCCCGGGTTTGTCCTGCGCGCGCGGCTTGCGACGCGGAGTCTGAGTCCCAGTCCGGGTCGGTCAGTGGCAAAAACGTCTCTGCGCCAGGCGAAACGCAAAGGGGGAAAGAAAACTCGGAAACAACACCAAGAGGCAAAAAGACGCACTCCTGCGCGTCATTGAAATGAAAACCAAACCGGGTGGGGGCGGAAAGGAAAAAAAGCCAAACGCATTTAAAGGAAAAATTAAAACAAGCATGTGTGGAATGTGGAAGAAGGTAAATAAATCATAGTTTGTTTTGTTTGTTTATTTTTTTTTCTTTTATAAAGGGGGAAATAGGGGAAAATAAAATAAACCAAATCCGGATAAAAGCAGAAGCGGCGGGAGAGAGCGAGCGGTCGCAGGATGCCGAACTCAGACCATCTTCACGCGCCTCTCGCCGTCCCGCAGGCTACACGCACGCGCATGCATCTCCTCCCGCATCCGCTTTAATCGCCTTGGCTTCTGCTGCGCTCGCGCTCTCGGGCTCACAGCATCACGGGTAAGAAAGCGCCTTCCTCTCTCCTCTTCCTCCGCGGCCCGCTCATCCCTCCCATAGCGCCTTAAAGGAGCCGAGGTGCCCGCCTCCCGCGCGCGCAAAAAAAAAAAAAAAAAAAAATCAGCAAAGGTAGTGAGAGAGGAGATCAGTGCCGCACCTGAGCTAATGATGTGCAGGTCTAATTGCTTAATGAGCACTGATAAGGACATGCGGGATTACTTGGGAGAAATCTAACCAATCCAAGCTCCAACACCTGACTCACCTCCTCATCAAGTCCTTCTTGTGGATTCAAAAAACAAAACAAAATACTGGATGGGTTAGAAATGGAAAACACTAATATGTGCAGGGACACTAAATCATACCAAAATTTCTCTGCTGCAGTTTTTAGAGCTGGGTTATGTTACTGCATTATGAAAAGCCCCAGTAATAAGTTTTTGCTCAGAATTAAAAGACAGAAAAAGCATGCAGCTCCTGGAGCTACGTTTTTATCTGTATTTCTCCGAAAAATCACAATTAAAAACAAAATCTTTCACTGGGTAAAACAGGGACAAACTTAAAAAGACTGTAAACAGTCATTTGTAACCTGTCATGAGGAAAGAATGAAAATGGTTCAAAAGCAAACTTGGTTTCAGATAAATGTGAATTATTTTGTGATTTCTTTTTTTTTAATGAATATATGTGGCTAAAGGGTGGTCATAATGTTGTGACTTAGTGGTTAGCACTGTCGCCTTGCACCTCCAGGGTCTGTGCTCAGTTCCCACCTCGAGTCTGCATGCATCTCCATGAGTTTGCATGTTCTCCTCGTGCTTGGTGGGTTTCCTCCGGGTACTCCAGTTTCCTCCAACAGTCCAAGACATGCAGGTTAGGCTAATTGCCGTTCCCAAATTGCCTGTAGTGTGTGCCCTGCTATAGATTGGCACCCCGTCCAGGGTGTACCCCACGTCGTGACCTAAGTCTCCTAGGCAAGGCTCCAGGCCGGCTGCGACCGTGTATATAGGATAAAGCGGAATAGGCGGTGAGTAAGAGTGATGTAGATTAAATTAAGGAAAAGTGACAAGAAATTTTTGCTGTGACAGGCTGCAAAGTGCCTAAATATATTATTTAAAAATGCCTTATGTTAGATGTTTGTTAAGCTTGAATGATTCATAGGTTACTGAGCGTATGAAACTGGTCAGGTACAGCGACTGGACTGAAAATTAGAACCAAAAATTGTCCGTGTGTGTGTTTGTGTGTGTGTGCCTGGTACCTGTGTGCTGCCAGTGATCCAGACTCTCTCTGACCTCCTGACCTGTCTGACTCATACTGGTTCCCGGCTTCTGGTTGGAGGTTTCATTGCATAAAGGCCTTGTGTGGTCTGCTTGGGATGCACATGCTGACAGTTCCACTTGACCATGAAGATGATCTTGGACTCGGCTGATGCAGACAACTGTTTTCTTATGGCTTGTGACTGCAGTCAATCGATAGTTCAACTCAAATACTTCAACCCAAACCCCAATAGTTACTTTTTTGAACAGTTTTGTACCTGAGCCAACAACAACAAAAGTGAACTTCATACAATATTTAAACACCATTCCTGTGAAACTAGACTTCCAGCAACCTAACACTTTGTGTGACTGCAGATCAATCTTTGCTTTCTGATATCACCAAAATAAGGATGGGTTCCCTGTTGAGTCTGGCTCCTCTCAAAGTTTCCTCCTATTGCCATCTCAGGAAGTTTTTCCCTTTCCACTGTCGGCCTCTGCTTGCTCATCAGTAACTAATAATTTGGATTCATACATATTTCCTTCCACTTTTCAAGCTCATTTCCCTAATTTTCTTTTTAATTCTGTAAAGATGCTTTACAACATTGACTACTGTTAAAGGTGCTAAAATTGAATTAAATTTAATTGAGCACCTAGGAAATCGCAACCATGGGGAAAAAAAGCAGTTACTGTATACAGAAATAAATGAATGCATGAAGTAATTCTTCTTTAAACAGATACCACACAGAGAGGCTACCCATATAAAGTTTACTTTTACATTGTTCTATGTTGAAAACAAAGAGAGCGAACAGTCAACAGACATTAGTTAACAATAAAATCTAGTCTATATCTGTCTCACTCACTTATTGTCTATACCGCTTATTATCTACTGGGTCACGGGAGGCCTTTAGCCTATTTCAGGGAACTTGGGTCACAAGGATGGAGATGCCAGTCATTCACAGGACACAAACACACACACTATAAGGAATTTGGAAGCACCAATTATCCTACCCTGCATGTCTTTGGACTGTGAGAAGAAATCAGAGTAACCAGAGCAAACCCACCAAGCATGGTTAGAACATGCAAATTCCACACACAGATGAGTAACAGGAAAATTAACCTTGGCCCTGGAAGGGAAACGCCACAGTGATACCACCCTAAACTATATCTCACATTTTAAATTATGTACTGATAAACACAGATGAAAACTAGATGTAAAAAAAAAAAAAAAACAGCTCATAGCTTGTTTCAGTGCAGAGTTGACCTGAGTGTAGATGTACACCTCACCGTACCTGTGGGAAATTTAGTTCAGCTCTGTTCTCCATAGGGAGACACAGTTTCTTTTAGCAGGACCTGAGAGAGCAGAACCACGTGGAAGGATGTGTCTACACATTCAGCATACACAGAAAAACAACAGTGCAATAAGATATGGGTTGAACCCTTGTGAATACCTGGAATATAGAGGAGTTTTGGAAAAACACCTATTGTAAGTTTCAGAGATGAGGTCCTTATCAAAATGAACTGAGGAAGGTCCTTATCAGAAGTACATTAAATTTGTAAGTAATTCAGTGGAGCGAAATCTGAGGATGTAAGAGGATTTGAGGAGAAATAGTACAATTACTGTGGCCTTTGTTAAAAATTCAGAAAATTTTCAAATGAAAACTTTATAGGGAACAATATACTTTGGTGAATAAATGTGGGAGGGTTAAACTCCACTACTGTATGGCCAAGACCAAAGAGCTGTCAAAGGACACCAGAAACAATATTGAAGAGAATTGGGAGAATTGTCAGATGAAACCAAAATAGAAATATTTGGTAAAAACTCAACTTGTCGTGTTTGGAGGAGAAAGAATGCTGAGTTGCATCCAAAGAACACCATACTGTACCTACTGTGAAGCATGGCGGTGGAAACATCATGCTTTGGGGCTGTTTTTCTGCAAAGGGACCAGGACGACTGATCCGTGTAAAGGAAAGAATGA
>JAQMYK010000018.1:8640351-8653325 GCA_030014345.1 Clarias buthupogon | reverse complement strand
CAAATATTTACACATTAAGTTTACTGAAAGTAAAAACAGTTGAAAGTCAGAGGACGTTTCTTTTTTTGCTGAGTATAGTTCATGTTCAACTCAATGACTGCAAGGTGACAAAAAAAATGTGACTACAAAACAAACCCTAACCACCTTTCTACCACCATGCTTGGCAGCGGGTATGAGGTGTTTTGGCGGGAAAGCTGGTTGGTTTTCACCACACATGGCGCTGGGCATTACAACTCTTTGGTCAAATCTACCTTTTTGTCCCTAGAAATTGTTCCAACTGCTTTGTGATTTCTCCTGGCAACCCTTCCAAACAAACCATACTTGTTCAATCTTCTTCTAATTGTGCTGTCATGGACTAATACTGTATTTAAAGCGCTCAGTGAGACCTGTAGGGTCTAAGATCTTGGGTCTTGGTTTTGCCGTGACCTTGGGGTGAATGTGCACGGACGTCCACTCCTGGCAAGTCTTTTTGGCTTAATTTTTATTAAATAAAAATGGCATGGTTTAATAGTAAATTGTTGTTCGTCTAAGGTTGTATTTGCCTAATACTGAAACCCGCTGAAATCAATGATGCTTTTAACAGAACAAGACATAGAATTGAAAGAGGGGGCACTAACTTTTACACATGACTGTACCCAGTGACAACGAACTATTATAGATAAAATATTTCCGAAAAATGAGCGAACACTTACCACAGTGTGCTGAAAAAATGTATGCCTCAGGGAAGAATGATCATTTGATGCTGGTCACATGGCTTTGGGGCAAAAAAATTTTGAGTTAAAGGAGGGAGTTCTGTTGGTAATATTATACTGACAACATTTTATTAATGTTAATACATTGATACATTATTTATATTATAATTTTAAAAGCAAGAAACCCTTAATTGCAAAAGTAGATATGACAAAACCCGTCAGTTTGGCAACATTATGCCAATTCTCAAGAATCATAGAAGAAATAATGTTTACTTTATTACAAAGTGAGGAAACGGCTAAGTCATTTCCTTTTCCTTATTTTCCCTAAGACCAAGAGCAGATTCCTGCTTGCTAACACGTGATTTCTGCAGATTATGTGATCTCCGTGTCATGTGAATGCAGTTCCAGTACATCATGATTTTGTAAATTGCTCTGTCTGTGCTGCTCTGTGTGAAATCTTCATTATCCAGTCGCTTCTCCTCTCGGTCCTCTCATCTCCTCCTTAGATGACTAAGCAGGCTGACCCGAATGATGCGAGCATTTAAAACCCGATCCGAGATCCTCAATGGATATGTAATTAACGGTACTTATGTTAATTGACACCGGGCTTTTTAAACAAGCCACTAATTGTTGAATCTGTCGAGGTCTGCCGAGGCGACGGCTGGAGTGGCTCACATCTGCTAATTGTTACAAACAGGTAGCAGATGCGTTCACGGCGACAGAGAGCGCCTGCCAATTAGCCAAGGCATCTTGATGTGGGCCGATTAGCCTAGCGTGCAATGCGCTGGAGTGGGAGGATGAAGAGGAGTGGAAGGGAGGGGGATCAGAGGCACATTAGGTAGGCAACTAAACAAGATATCAGCCAATATAAGCTAGACTTTTAAGGTTATATTTACAAGTCTGTACAACTTACAAGTTATGAGTCTAATGCTGTGACCTCTAATGGTCAGGTACCCCAGCTTTTAGTGGACGTAATAGTGGAAGTCTTCAGCTAGGCAAAAACAAATCATATAGAATACTTTGCAAACATTTTTATTCCCCTGGAATTGATCAGACTTGTCAAAGAATAAATATATCATACCCTTTTAAACAGTGACTTTTCATAGTCAAAATTTATTATTAATTAATATGTCTGTATGTCAATTTAACTGTATGGGTGGATTAATTTCTGACCTAATTCTTGAATCATAGTGATCTGTGGTCATAAGGTTTACCTGTAAGGATGGTCATCCAAGATTTTTCAGAAAACCTCTAAAAGTCAGTACAGTTTTACACTCACCATTGGAGGGGGAGTAACCCAAATATGAAAGAAAAGGCAGATTGGATTCATGCTTTCATGTTGTTTAGAATAAACTCTGACCATACCATCCAAATGTTGCAACAGAAATCGAGACTTATCAGACCAGGCAACGTTTTTCCAATCTTCTGTTGTTTACTTTTGGTGAGGCCATGCAAACTGTAGCCTCAGTTTCCTGTTCAAGAGCGGCATCTTGTCTGGCCTTCTGCTGCTGTAGCCAATCTGCTTCAAGGTTCAACGTGTTGTTCATTCAGAGATGCTCTTTGGCATACCTCAGTTGTAACAAGATATTATTTTAGCTACTGTTGCCTTTCTATCAGCTCCATTCTTGCCATTTTCCTCCTTCCGTCTGGCAACAACAAGGCATTTTTCACCCAGAGAACTGCCACTCACTGGATATTTTTTTTAAAGAACATTCTCTGTAAACCCTAGAGATGGTTGTGCATAAAAATCCCAGTAGATCAGCAGTTTCAGAAATACTCAGACCAGCCTGTTTGGCAACATGCCATGTTCAAAGTCACCTTTCTTCCTCATTCTAATGCTTGGTTTAAACTTCAGCAGATTGTCTTGACCACGTCTATGTTGTTGCCATATGGGGACGGGTCCACTTGCCCATAAAGATGATCTTTGATTCGGCTTATGCAGACAGTTGATGTTCTCTGATGGCTTGTGACTGCAGTCACTCAATAGTTCAGGACTGAAATTCCAACAAAAAGTTTTGTACCTGAGCCTCTAATAACGAAAGTGAACTTTATATGAACTTGCACCTCTCCTGTTATACTAAACTTCCAGCCTCCTTACACTTAGTATGTCTGCAGATCAATCCACGCTATCTGCCATCACCTAAAGGAGGATGGGTTTCATGTTAAGTCTGGTTTCTCTCAAGTTTTTTCCTACGGCCCTGTCAGCAGATCATCTTGACCATATCTATATGCCTACATGCAGTTATTGCCATATGATTGGCCCGATCAGATATTTGCACAGGTCAAGTACCTAGTGAAGTGGCTGGTGAGTGTATAACTCTCTTAGACATTTAGTAGACATTGTCACAAAACAGAATTTTTAGAATTTAGGCTCCAGTGGAAAAGAAAAAACCCTGAGACAACATGAGGAGAAACATATGGCCTCATTTCTTTCAAGTTAATTATAAATAGTACATCAGAGCATTTGTATAAATAAAAATCCTTTAATTTCAGAAAAAAACCATCAAATCTTCTCAGGCTCTTGTTGATTCATTTAAAAGTAGACTGACTATTGGAAACCTTGACTGCTATTGATCATAAAGCAAAACGTAATTGTGTAAAGCTGCTTTGCGACAATGACGATTGTTAAAAGCGCTATACAAATAAAACTTAAATCGAATTAATAAGACCAGTCATACGATTAAAATTGCTGTTAAATAAAGGTAATTCTGAAATTTAGGCATTGTGTAAATAATTCCATTTACCATTGTACTATCACTATTTACTGTCCAATCTGTTATGTACTGTCCAAGATGTAATGCTGTTCACGCTTGTAAATTATAAGGAAAACTTGCGTATAACGGTATATGGTCTAACATTTTTTCGAAAATATACCCAAGCTTTCTTAGAGTACTGGCAAAATACTCGTATTTTACGAGAGAATCTCCTTTTCCATGTATTTTTCTGAGCTTATACAGTAGGTGGTGCATGCTATACTGCCACCTACTGGACCGGAGAGTGGAGGAGATAAAAAAAAAAAAAAAACACTTTGTATGGGACCTGACATTTAAACGATCAACAACATAACTAGCACATCGCTGTAATGGTTACTAGATATTAAAGAAATAAAGCGGTTTAAGATAAACCAGACAGTAAATGTTTGTGCCATTGAATAACATTAAAATAAAAATCAATCAACACACCAAAATCTACTGTAATTGAGTTGAATCAACAGAATGCACTCATTTGAACAGCAGGGCATTAGACATGAGTGCAATGCAGAGCCTTATCTGTGTAAAGTTTAACCCGGAAAAAGAGGGAAAATTAATGGGTACAGGATTAAATTCCTTAGAACAGTTGGCTCAATCTTGCATATTAACAAAAGAATGACATTTGAACTTTCTAGATTCACTCGTACAACTTAACTGTTTGGTTTTCTTTCACACTTGTGTGAAAAATTAGGAAATTATTTAACCCCCCCCACCAAAAAAAAACAAGCAAATTGCATCAAAGTTATAAGAAATTCTGAAGAGAAGACACTGTACATAAAGAACTGTTCGTCATAACGTCACCTCGGTTGCTTGAATAAAATCAGCATTTTTATTTTCCCTCTCCGTATGGTTTGATTGAGATAATAAGCCATTAAAATGAACGGCGGCGTTGAAGAGCTTAACTGATTTGAAATGGGACAATGGGAGATGTTGGCGGCATAGTGGAGCCCAGAGTCAGTGGGTTTATTATGATGGAGTTAACGATGAGGAATGTCTGTAATGGCCCCTCTGCCCACTCGGCAAGATGGCACTGCTCCGTTATCTCATTAGTTCTCCCTCGTTGAGCTGGTGCTCAGACAACATTATTCTGACTGCTGCAGCTTGCTTGCACGCGTCTGCCAAAACAGGAGCATATGTGTGTTTGTGTGTGTGTGTGTGTAGGGGGGAGAGAGAGAGAGAGAGAGAGAGAGGGCTGTGCCAGCAGAGTCCCTGAATGGGATTTTCACAGTAGCTTGATGGTTAGTGTGTTGGAAAATTTGAGTAGGGTTTAGATCATTAGCTTTGTGTGTGTGTGTGTGTGTGTGTGTGTGTGTGTGTGTGTGTGTATATATGAGTGGGTTTTTATATCTTGGTGGGGATCAAATGTTTCTACAAGGATATTTTTGAAGGATCATTTTGGTTTTTGCGGGGACTTGGCTGGTCCGCGCAAGGATTTTTATTTTTTATTTATTTACATTTTTGAAGCTTTAATTTAAAACCTGAATGCGCTATAAGATTTGTTTTGCTTACTGAGCATATATATTATTCTGGACTGTGGTTAGAATAGATTTATATATAATATAGCATAAATTAGCTACACTAATAAATCTGTCAATGGAAGGTCCTCACAAGGCTGGTACAACAAATGTGTGTGAGTGATTCAGATTTGGGAAATATAAATGAATAATACACTTCTCTTTCCACACAAAGTGTCACTTGTTCTTCCAAGTTTGCATTTCTAGTTTCACTTTGTGAACTTTACTGAAAGCTCAGTTTAGGTGTGGGAGTCGAGTCATAAAATGATTCATCAGATTTACAATGCTCATGTTTGTTTGTTCTTTTTTTTTTTTTTTTTTTCTTCTGTGTTTTCAGCTGAATATCCTTGTGGACACTGGAAGCAGTAACTTTGCAGTAGCTGCCGCACCACATCCCTACATCTCAACATACTTCAACAGAGCACTGTAAGGTCATGACTCTTGTTTTTAGCTTGTTACAAAATTTTATCCTCTGATTAGAACTTTAAAGTCGACTACCTTTCTTTAATCCAATGAGTCAAACAGCACATTTATTTAGCCTAGGTTGATCATAAATAGATATTATTGCTACAAACTACTTAGTCAAACCAAGTAACAGTTTCAACAACTTACAGTACAACTAAAAACTTAAACCTACCTTCTACTTTTTCCTAGTAGGGATTGTTGTTCAATGTACTCGATAATAATTGATTATTTTGATTTCACCAGAAAGCGTTGATGAGCTACCATTTTATGTTTATGCTTAGATAACGGTGGCACATGGTGAGACTTTATCCCAAAAAAAACAAAGCAAACCCTGAACCTCTACGTTAGAAGTGTAGAAATTCTTTAAACAGAGACTGAATGAAATAAGAATTCCCTGAATGCTGCATTGAATGTTGTCTTGAAATGACACATCCTGGTGCCCCACTTCTGGTAGGAAATCTCTTCGCACGGAGGCCCATGTGCTCTGATTGGGATGTGTGTGGTGACTGAGGACAGTTCCACTTGACCATGAAGATGGTCTTGGACTAGGCTGATGCAGACAGCTGGTCTCCGATGACCTGATTGCAATCCTTTAGGACTAAATTTCCAACAAACAGATTTGTACCCGAGAGTAGTAGTTCTCGTGTTGTGTTTCAGACAAGACTCTGGAAGGTGGAAGACTCTCTGGAACGTATGCTAACGGCTAGTATGGCAACGGCGCTTTCCAGCATATTTGCAAGTTGTAAGCTGTTTGTTTATGTGCATATAGACTTATAAACATAAGCTACGCTGTAAGCTAGTGTAAGATTTCCTTCTGTCGATAAATAATACAGGGCCGTTTACGGTTTACTATTGGCCCCTCCTCCTGAAGTAAATTTACATTTACATTTAGGCATTTGGCAGACTCTCTTATCCAGAGCGACTTACAAAAAGTGCTTTGAAGTTTCCGTCACTGGATAGATACTTACACTGGGTTACAAGGTTAATAAGTAAATCATACTCGACACACTATGCAACACTATCTTCTGTCGTTAATAGCGGATCATACTAAACAACACTTTTTATACTTTACCCTGAACTGCATAAACTTTAGCTCGTGATAAATAGTGTTATAAGGTAAAATTATAGCCGTTCCTTAGAGAACCACAGGTAATATAATAATTCTTACATTTCATGTTAAAATGTCATTGATTTTGTGTGGTCTGTTTTTTTAAGAGCCATTAAGAGGCACAAGTCTTTTTTTCTTCCTATAAAATTACATTTTCTATATAAATTCTGTCACAATGTGCACACCCCACTTGGCTTTCTTGCCACTTTATTTTTAATTTCTGGAAATGATTATTTGTAAAGTAAGTCTTTTTATGAGGAAGTGCTAGAATAATTCATTGGCACATTAACCAAAGGATTAATGGAGTAATCAGCAAATAATTGTTAGATTAATTGGGAAAACTAAATCGTTAAATCGTCATTAATTGACTAATAAAAAAAATTAACAGATTATTCAAGAAAATAAATAAATGAATAGTGAAATAAATGAATAAATAAATAAATAAAAGTCAATTGCAGTAGTTACTTTTGGAACTTTCCTCCTTAAATTAACAACCTTCACTTTCTGAAAGGATTAGAATAAAAAGAGACTTTTCGTCCTTTGACAGAGCCAGCATTAGAGCAGAGTCGGCAAAAAACAGTTTGTTACAGTAGATACCCCTGGGCGGAGCTGAACACATAGCTGGAGGAGAGTCTTCGCACATTATCTTCTTTTATTCCTGTTATGACGTCATAATAATGAATTTATTTGAAACAATTTGATTGCCATTTTTAAGCTCAGATATTGGCTGCCATTGTGTAAATATGACGCAATAATTTTAAATCTATCAGTAAATGCTTGATATTGTATAGGCTAGGAATGTGTAAAAAAAAAAAAACCTGCACATTACTAATTTCTCTGTACATCTTGGAAATTAATGAAATACTTTATTTTCAAGTTTACGTGTTATATTGCAGCAGTTTTTGTTTCAATAAATAATCAATATTTAGTTTCAGTAGTGTGAAATTTCCACAGTAGCATCAACTGGTATCTGTGGTGCTTGTCTCAGGGTGTTTCGAATGGTGGAACTTTGTCAGGGGAAGTTCCCTTAACCGACAGTCCCTGCACATGGAACTTTGCATAATAGGTTATCTTTTAAATTAAGTTCTCTCACTGAATACTTTATATGTTAGACTTTGCAGCATGATTTAAGCTTCCTTTCCACTTGCTCCTCATTTCTCGTACAGAAATGGACTGTATTGAACTGCAGTCGATCAGGCAAGACCAAACTAACATTGCATTAAGTCAAAAATACTGTACTGTACATGTGGCCTAGATTATAAGCAGGAGTTTAAGTTTGATTTTTCACAAACCCTACAGTATAATCTGGCGAGGTGATTGTTAAAGACCAGTGTAAATTTGGGACATTAGTAGGAGGGAAGAATCAAGTCTTGTTTTGAACACACTCCTACTCTCTTGCTCAGTAGTGGGAAGAGCTGATTATGTTAGCTAAATTTACACATGGCAGTCAGTCTACGAACACAGTTCTGATAAAATTAGCTTCCGACTCTTACAGAGCTTTTAAATGTTTTGCCACAATTTTGTGTTTTTGTCTTTAACTTTAAGGTAAACTTTTCCTAAACAGAAGCATGTGCTTCTTTTTAAAATGAACACTTTAGCTCAGATTCAGTAATAGATGTCTCTTGTACAAACTTTTTTGGTCTTTAAGTTTGTATTTCTATAGAGCTTTTGACAAAAGACATAGTTGCAAAGCAGCTTTGCACCTATCTGCATGTAGAGTAGACTTGGTTTCCTAATAAAGGAATCGCTGGTAACGGTGGCGAGGAAAAAAATTCTGAGGTGACCTGAAGAATCCAAATCGATGCCATTCAATTTTCTTTGTATAGTTATTTTAACAATGGTCATTGTCACACTGCTGCTTTACATAATCAAAAGAAAATGATGGAAATGTGTATGAATCAAAATGATGAGATTGGAAGAGAAATCGGAAGACGAAAAAGAGGAATAGGAATCAGACACAAAAGGCGATCTCTTTGGATTAGAAATCATTAAGGTATAGAGAGGAAAAGAAATGCTGTTTTATGGTGAAAGGATGTTGATTGTAAATATGAGTCTTAATGATTACATCAGCAGTTTTTAGGTACAAGTTTGTAGGATACAGGTGAGAAAATGAGGGTGTGGGCACAAAAGCAGTCTTGTAAAAGGATTTCAGAGGTGTTTTGCAGTGTATGGTTTGAAACAGTCAGAGAAAAAAACTCTCTGAAACTTACTCTCTGTGTTACTTATTCGCAACACAGCAAACAGTCCAGCGTTTGATTCAAACAAACTAATCATTTCTTCAATCATTCAAAACCCCAACCGTTAGTTAAACTATGCACATTTTGACAACAGGTAAATGATAAGATCACAAATTCTAATCCGAAGCCTGTCTGCCCTCAGCTCCAGTACATATACACCAAGTGGCATGTCTGTGTCAGTCAGATACACACAAGGTGACTGGCAAGGAGAGCTGGGCTCTGATTTTATCAGGATCCCTCAAGGCCCCAACGGCACCTTCATGATTAACATCGCCGCCATCCTAACCTCGGACAGCTTCTTCCTCCCTGCCATCAACTGGCAGGGCATCTTGGGACTGGCATACCCCTTACTAGCTCGGGTAAGACAAACGACAGAAGTGTTGTTCCATGGAATGCAGATAAGGATGTGGGTGTGTGATGAACAAGTGTGTTTGTTTAAGCTCAGCCTGGTCTGTTCGATGACGTCGTAAACGAGCTGTTAAAAGGACAGGCTGATGTTTTCATGTGAAATTATGGATTCATAAACTGCACCATGACGGTGCCGTAAGATGAGCGGAAATAACTAGCCTTGAAAGCCTATTATGATAAATAAGTTTATTTAAATCCAAGCATTCATTAGTATCTGAGTCAGAAAGTTACACAATATTTCTACTACACAGAGTGAAAATTGTTTTCATATTTATAGCTTAATACAACTATTATCAACAAGTGAATCAAGACAGTCATCATTGTTTTTCCTCTCAGCCCGATCCATCTGTAGAGCCCTTTTTCGATTCGCTAGTCAAGCAGACAGGCATCCCAGATGTTTTCTCTATCCAGATGTGCGGAGCGGGAATCTCCACCAGCACTGCCACCAATCCCGCAGTTGGCAGTTTGGTGAGTTTTAACTGTTTCACTCAAGTACATGCTTCTGTATTTACTCTGAACTGCAACAGCTGGTGCAGCTGGCAACAGTTGGCACAATTTCAAGCTAAAGCTCCATAAGAGCTCTTTAAATACACATCTAAATACTAACCACGGTGTGGTCTACTGACGTCAATAACATAATTTTGCAATAAACTTCATGGTCTTAATTCGTCATAATTTATGGATTTATAACTTGCTTTATTTAGGTTTGTTTTAACATGTACTGTAAGTGTATCTGAAGAAACAAATTATTTAAACTTCACGGTTTATATAATTTGTGGCCGTTCAGTTTTTTTGATCACCATCACCATTTTGATGTTTGATGTGAATTTAAGGTGTTCCTAATATTTAGTAGATCCACAAAAACAGCCCTAATCTGTCCCTAAGACTTTTGGACTTTGAGATCCATAAAGGTATGCTGTAGTATCTGGCATTTGGTTTTCCAGCACATCCCACTGATGATCGACTGAATTGAGATTCTAAAACTTTAGAAGTCAAGTCAACAGCTCAAATTTTTTCCTGAACCATTTAAGCAGTGTGTCAAAAACCATTGTCCTGCTGAAAGTGGCCACTACCATCAGGAAATAACGTTTCCATGTACTTGGTCAGCAACAAAATTTAGGTAGGTGGTCAGTAACAGCCCCATGAATGGCAGGACCCAAGGGCTCCCAGCAGAACATTGCCCAAAGAATGACACTGCCTCTGTTGGCTTGTCTTCTTTTGATAGTGCGTCCTGTTGCCATCTCTTCCCCAGGTAAGTGACATGCGCACACCTGCCATCCACGTGATGTAAAAGGAAAACTTGATTCATAAGATCAGGCTACCTTCTTCCATTGATCCGTGGTCTAGTTCTGATGTCACATGCCGATTGTAGGCACTTTTGAAGGTGGACACAAGTTGGTATGGGCACCTGGACTGGTCTGTGGCTACGCTGCAAACTGTGATGCACCATATGTTCAGACAACCAGCATTAACCTTTTCACTTCCCATGAACGTCAATGAGCCTTGGCCGCCCATGACCCTGTCGCTAGGTCACTGGTTTTCCTTCCTTGGATCACTTTTGGTAGGTCCTGACCACTGCAGACCAGGAACATCCCACAAGATCTGCAGTTTGTTTTCCTAGAATTGCTGTGGCCAATTACAATTATCACTCATAAATTACGATTGCCCATTTCATGCCACCAGATAATCAATGTTATTCACCTCACCTGTCAGTTATCATAATGTTGTGCTTGAACAGTGTATATTTACAGTGTTAAAATATTTTGCTTGTCTTACATCTTTTATTAAACATCAAAATCATTTCTCATCAATTTTTTTTTCTTTTTCTCCTTGACCTTGTTCATGCATGACCAGAACACCTGGCACAACTGGCAGCCGTTTGCATAATGCCAACCTGAAGCAGTACAAGTGGAGCAGCTCCACCATGCATCATTCCTTGAGGCCAGGTTTAAACACTAATAAGCCATAAGTGGGCTGGATTTTATCACAAGGATCAAATTATCCTGCTGCCCAAAATCATATAAACTAAAAGCCCTCAAGGGCAGATGAGATTCACCAGCTGCATCTTAAAGAAACATGAGAGCTCACTGAATCCCCATGTGCCTTACTGTAGCTCCACGACAGACACACAAACACACACACACGCACTCACACACACACAGAGGAGAGAGCATCGTTAGTGAGTGGCTAATTAAGCTACAGAGAGCCTCCAGCTGAGCGCACGGTCTGTTAGCAATATGGAAGTGTTTAAAGTGGAGGCGGCTGGTTCACCTGTTGAGATGAGCAGATGGATGATATGAATCTGTGCTCTTGTTTGTTTCTCCTCCTACTTCACCGAAATATCTCTTTCTCACTAAGATAATCACGGGATACAAGACAAACGAAAACGCAACCTCTTGAGTCTCTCCTTTTTTTCTTTTTTTTTCTGCCTGTATGCAATTCTGATCCAATTTGGATTCAACTCGTACACACCTCCAGTTCTTGCTATTATCTTACACGCCGTCTATACTGTATTCTTTATTCCTCAAATCAAATTGTCGGTTATCACCTCATTGTGCTACATTCGCCATTGTGTTTTAACACGATCAGTGATCAGCACTCTTAGGATGAAACCGCTCCATATGGAGATGCGCCCACTGCTCCACACTGGATATAGTGTCCTTGAGATCCTTTTTACTTTCTTACAAACATGAGCCAAATTATAACCAAAGTGATCTATTTTCGTCTTTGTCGGACCGGTTGTTCTGAAAGACTCCCGATTTGTCTGAATGCTTTCAGACGCGCGACACTGTGCTCATTTTTAGCAGAGAGTTCTGCGTGGGGTGTCGGAATCGAGGCGACTGTGAACAGAACTGCTGTTCCCACTGCTCTCTCCCACTGCTGCCTACCTGGCTTTCTCTCTTCCCTTCCTTATCATTAGTCTGGGAGCATGTGGCGCACATGTCTGGGGACGATTCGTCGTGGTTCAATGAATGTTCCACTAGTTTTCACGAGAGCATTTTTTTTTTCCAACCAGAATACAATACAACCAGGTTTTAAAAAAAATTTTAGTTGGAGTTCATTGCTAAAGACTTGTTTGAAAAGCTATAAATCGTACATTGTCGATTTTGATTCATTTGATTTTTGGGCATGGCAGTTTTCGATTAAAATGGATTCAATAGTACTAATGTTTATTGTCTGTTTATCTCAAGCTGCTATATTTAAAATATTAAAACTATCAAACATACCTGATATTATCTACTATATCTAATACTGGACAATATGGCTGCACAGTTTGATAAAAAAAAAAAAAAAGAATCATATTGCAAATTATTATTATTTTTTTTTTTTGGTCACACTTCCTTCCTAAACAGCTTTAATTTTAGCTCATACTGTATTTATTTTTTCATTTCTTATTAATTTTTAAATACATTTGTCTAAAATGCTTCTTATCCTTCTTATTTGTTATTTTGTTACATCTTTAAGATCATGGGAGGACTCGAACCAACTCTGTACCATGGCTCAATGTGGTATACTCCCATCGTACAAGAGTGGTACTACCAAGTGGAGATCTTGAAACTTGAAGTTGGAGGCGAGAATCTAAACCTGGATTGCATGGAGGTATCTGACTTCATTTACTGGATACATGCTCTATATCTCTTCCTATTCTCTATCTTTTTATTTAGTAGACAATTCAATTCAATTAAATTTTATTTGTATAGCGCTTTTAGGAATTGTCATTGGCTCAAAGCAGCTTTACACAATCAAAAGAATTATTTAAGTTTGTATGGAATGTGAATGTGTATGAATCAAAATGGTCA
>JAQMYK010000018.1:8619995-8633655 GCA_030014345.1 Clarias buthupogon | reverse complement strand
ACCCTCCCGGCTGAATGGTAGTAAGCAGCCTTAATGTGGGAGCCCCCCTAGCGACGGGGAGGAATTGGACACGATTAGATTGGGGAGAAAATTGGGGTAAAAAGAATTGGACAGACTAAATTTATAAAAAAAAAAAAAAAAAAACATTCTGACAAACTCCTGCTATCAGTCGGGATTTGGCCCAGAAGTTGATTGAGAGCATGCCCAGTTGAATTGCAGAGGTCCTGAAAAAGAAGGGTAACACAGCAAATACTGACCCTTTGCCAGAGACGCTGACGGGCCTTTTTTTTTTACTACAGTGTTGATGTGACAGGACCATGATAGGTCCTGCGTGATGTGAACACCGAGGTATCTGAAACTGTCCACTTTCTCCACTGGGCTGTCATTGATGAAGGGGGTCTGGTAGTTCCTCTCCTACTTAGTACTGAAGTCCACTATCAACTCTTTTTTGTCTTTCTGACATTTAGAAGGAGATTGTTCCTCTTGCACCAGTTCTCCAGATTTCCAATCTCCTCCAGGTAGGTCGTGTCATCGTTGTCAGAGATCAGGCCCACTACAACGGTGTTGTCAGCAAACTTGATGACGGTGGTGGAGTTGGTAGTGGCCACACAGTCGTAAGTATACAATGAGTACAGTAGGGGCCTCAGAACAGAAACCTGGGGGGCTCCAGTGTTGAGGGTGAGGGAGGCTAATGTCCTTACTGCCTGTGGTCTGCCAGTCAGGAAATTGGAGATCCACTGGCACAGAGATGATCTGAGTCCCAGGTGCTCCAGCTTGGTGGTGAGTGTGGAGGGAATTATGGTATTATGCTGAGCTGTAGTCGACAAAGAGCATTTTAACATAATTCCCACTTCTAGTGTCCAGGTGGGTGAGTGATGTGTGGAGGAGATGAGAGATGGCATCATCTGTGGAGCAGTTTGGACGGTATGCAAACTGAAGTGGATCCAGTGTGTCGGGTAGTGAAGAGATGATGAAGTCTCTGACCAGCCGCTCAAAGCACTTAATCACTACTGAGGTGAGGGCTACAGGGCGATAGCCATTGAGGGAAACAGGATGGGTTTTCTTTGGGACAGGAACAGTGATGGACTCTTTAAACCATGTGGGGATCACAGACTTGGATAAAGAGAGGTTGAATATCTCACATGTGCTAACTAGTCTGCGCAGGCTCTGAGGACTTAGATGCCTTCTGGTCCTGCTGCTTTCCTGGTCTTCGCTCTCCTGAAGGCTCTCCTCACGTCATGCTCGGAGATAATGAGCGCATTTCCGGTGCTGGCATTCTCTTCCTGTCTGCAGCCGGTGGCACCGCTAGCATTAGCATTGCTAGCATCTTTAGCTGCAGCCTCGAAGCGAGCATAGAATGTGTTCAGCTCGTCTGCCAGAGACCTGTTTGCGTTTGTCATATCGGATGTTGGTGTCTTTTAGTCCATTATTGTCCTTAGTCCCTGCCACAGGCTCCTGGAGTCACTCTGTTGGAATTGTGACTCTAGTTTCCTCCCGTAGCGTTGCTTCGCCTCACCACCTTCCGGACATTGTATGATGCAGTCTTGTATGGGTTCATGTCACACAACGCAAGTCCTGCGTTATAGGCAGCGTTGCGAGATGGGTGGGTGGATAAAACCATCCGCGACGCTCTGAGCTCTCGCAACGCTGCCTATAACACGGGACTTGCATTGTACGGCTTCTGATTTGGAAAAACATTTTGATAGATGTTGTTTGTAAGGTATTATCCGCTAGTTTCCTGATGAATCCCACAACCGCTTCAGTCATCGAGTGCATCCTGTAACGCGGCCACCGATTGGTCCGTCCAGCGTGCGACCTCCCTCTGAACCGGAACGTCCTGTTTAAGCCTTTGTTTATATTTTGGCATGAGGAAGATGGCGGCATGGTCGGATTTCCCAAATGGGGGGCGAGATTGTGCCTTGTAGCCGTCCTTGATTGTTGTGAAGCAGTGATCCCGTGTCCTTTCGCCCCTGGTTGGGCAGGTGATGTGCTGATGAAAGTTTGGCGCTGTGCATTTGAGGTTGGTGTTGTTAAAGTCCCCCGCCACAATAAGCACAGTGTCCCAGTGTTGTGTCTGGTGCTGTGTGAGTGCCTCATGCAGCTCGCATAAGGAAGTGTCCGTGTCCACATGAGGCAGGATATAAACGGCGCTGATTATGACCGATGTAAATTCCCGAGGAAGGTAAAATGGACGACATTTGATGGACAGTAGTTCCAGGTTGGGTGTATAGGATCGTGTGAGAGGAACAATGCTCGCACTATTGAACCAGCTGTTGTTCACCATTAAACACACGCCGCCTCCCCTTGACTTCCCTGAATCTCGTGTCCTGTCCATACGGTGAACCGAGAAGAACTTGGCCCGCCTGGATGGGGTGGTCCGGCACTGCTGTCCAAGAAATACACCTTTGATGCAAAATCTATGCCTTCAAACTCGACTAAAGTATACATTAACGACAAAAAAACAGGAATTAAGGAGAAGCAGCATTTGGTCATGACCGAAAGGACAAGAGCGCGAATATAAGCATTTGGGGTTCCCCCCTGGACCTCCGTCCCCCGGCGACTGCGATTTTGGATTGACGGTTGAAGATGGATGGATGGATAATGATTTGAGGTTATTGTTTCATTATTTCTGCAACTCCACCGGTATGATGCTACCATCACCATGAACAAGTTGCTATAGCGTTCTTGAGGTTGAATGCTGCTTCTCCTTTATTCCTCCTTGATTTTGCATCAGAGGTGTATTTCTTGGACAGCAGCGATGTCGTACTGTAAACCTCACTTGACTGTAGAATGTGACACTAGTAATGTTTAAAATGAGAGTGGAATCTGCAGTTGTTTAAACATGAAGACATTAATTAGAGGATTATAGATTTACACAAGCCATTAATCATGTGTTCCCTCTCTTCTGTTAAAGATGCAGTTCTGTATAATCAAAAAAGAGCAGTTCAGAGAAATCAATGAAAGCCCGATATTGCATGGCATTCATGTCCATGTCCATGATGAGTGTATGTAAACTTCTGACTGTAACTGTACTTTATGTACTTTGTTTATTGTGGTTTGAAAAGAAGGTTTGTCTGTCTGCAGCTCTACATCCAACTGATGGCAGACATGGACGGCACCCTGGACTGCTTCCGATTCGGCATCTCCTCCTCCACAAACGGGCTGGTGATCGGAGCAACGGTCATGGAAGGTTTCTATGTGGTGTTTGATCGTGCCCAGAAGCGGGTCGGTTTCGGCGTGAGCACTTGCGCCCGTAAGGACATACATTTCCTTTCATTATGGTAACTGCTAGGTAATAAGAAGTGTTCTGTTTTCCCTGGAGTATCTGTTTTGTATACAGCAATATACAGCAATGTTGCGTGAATTATTCGTAAAGATATTAGCTTGTAGCTAAGCTAATGTTGCAACAGGTTATTAAAAATACTCTAGAAAATTCATAAAATCATCTGTTTGATCAGTGTGATTTCCAATCCTACGCAGTGATAGCTCAGGAACCTAACTGATAAGGCTAAAAAGATAGTGGCTAGAATAAGTTTGTTGAAACAGCCATAAATTTGAGTTTTTTGTCTGATTTGTTGTTTTAAGTTACCTTCCTATAATATTGTCCTGGCTCTTCATATTAGAGAGAGAAATACAGCAGAATCTGTAACAGATTCTTCAAATACATGTACAAATTTTTGTAGCTCATAATGCTATGCTAATTCATGCACTGACAATTTTAACTAGCCATAAGAGAAAAAAAATCTAAAGAATTTAAAGTGCCAACACTAATTTATTTCATTTTTTTTTTTCTACCCTGTTCCGACACTAGAAAGTAATGGCTCTCCTGTGGCGGAGATAAGCGGACCGTTCCTAGCTGACGGTGTGGCGTCAGGCTGTGCAGATGGCTTTCGACTCAAGGAGCCTTTAATGTGGGTCGTAGCCTACTCCCTGATGGCACTGTGTGCCCTGGTACTCCTTATTCTCCTGGTACTGATGGTTGTGCCGTGCAGGCACCGTGGGCGGGACGGAGAACTCACAGACGAGTCCTCGCTAGTACGCAATCGCATCAAATGACGCCGTGCCTAAAACCCAGCTCGAAGTGAAAAAAAAGACTGATCAGACCTCGGGCTGGGAACACAAATGAAGGACACTTAACACTTAATAACTGAAATCAGGTTATTTGTTGATTATTTAGTGATGGAAGGTCTTAAAAGAGGACAGACTTTGCTTTGAAGTGATAGCACTACTGATATGGGGTTGAGATTTTGGACTTTTTTTCTTTCACCAAAGAAACTGTTGTGATTTCTCACAAACTAATGTGAAATGTAAATTATTTGCCACTAATAGGTATCTGTTGATTATTGTTTAGGAATGTATAAATAATCTGAGTTACGACCGAAACACTGGAGAGCAGCATGGTAATGCAGCGGTAGTTGTAGTTTTGCCACCTCGCAGTCCAGGGGTCCTTGGGGTCTCCTTAACATCTGCATGGATTTTAACTTTTCTCCCCATCTGTATGAGTTCCATTCTACCCCCACACATCCCTGCCCCACCCCTAGATCCACTGAGACATCGGGATAAAAACGCTTCCTGAACATTAATGAAGGAATTTAGCATAGGACGTCACGACAAAAAACAGTATATTGTAAAATGTTTCATGCAATAATTTTCCAGGAAATTGATTACACTCATTTTTAAATAACGATTATGAAAAAAAAGAAAAATTACACGGTATTTCACAATGAAAATTATTTGTAAATATAAACACTTAATCATGAAAAAAATCAGCAAAATGACAGGAGGTGTAGATCAGAAGTTAAGCAGAAATAAGCACAAGATAAACAGATGCCAAAGAAATCGACTAGAAAAGACTATATAGTAATGATGTTACTGAGGAAGTGAATAAAATTTTATAAAGGTCACATTTTTCTATCAACTCCTGTCCAATAGATTACACAGAGGAGCTTGAAATGAAGGTTCACTTCTCTGTCTTTAGATTTCAGTGCTTTGTTTTAGATGATGTGAGTACTTGATTGTGACTATAGTAAATGTTATAATGTTGACATTGTACGGCATGTAAATTTCAATCAAATCTCTTTTTTTCTTTCTACACAAAATGTTAAATAAATAAAAGAATGTATATATGGTGTTAATGCTTCTAAACATTCTAAAATGTTCTTGTGGATGTTTGTACTGTAAATTAGCACTGTAGCTAGATATAATTCTTTTTTTCCCAACGTAGTAGAGATTTTTAAGCTGTTCAACATGACTGTTCAAACTGCAAAGGGGTTCGGTATGGGTCCGAAGTGTGAGGTCAGTCACTGATGTTGGACGAGAAAGCCTGGTGCACAGTCATGTTGGAACATAAAGGGGCCATACCCAAATGTTCTCCAAAATGTCTCGGTATGCTGACTCCTTTAGAGTTCCTTTCACTGGAACTATGAGACCGAGCCCAACTCCTGGACTTTGATGTTGTGTTTATCATGTGTTACTTTATATCAGTATTATTTTTGTCAGAAGAAGGTAAATGTCTCGCACGCACAAAAGCACACACAGTGAAAACTAAAATGTATATTACTGTCTGGACTTAGATCGGCATGGACAGATCGTATAAGTATTTAACTTGCTTTATTACTTAATTAAACCTGAGGTGTTGATTCTGGCTGTTGCACAGAGACCCTGTTAAGAGATTACAGTATTGAATGTGTTATTGTCTATATTTAAACAGTTTTTTCTTTCAAACTACCTAACAAACTCTGACGATTTTACGTAGTTAAATGAGTGTCCAAACATAATATATTTCATATATTATTTCATAATATTTTTCATATATTATTATTAAATGTTCTGTTCATTTTCAACAGCTTTTAAGTTGTAGTATTCACTTTAAAGGTTCTAAAATAAGGAAAAGGAAAAATAATTGAAAAAAAAATTTGGTTGAAGAATCGTGTGCCACAATCGTGATCTCAATTCCCATGTAGAAGAATCATGATTCACATTTTGGCAAGAATGGTGCAGCCCTAATTCCCGGTGAGGAGGAGGAGGCTTTGGGTCGTGATCCACATTAGTAATCCTCAGGGCACCCTGAGGGTTTCTCAAAGGTTCTTCAATGTTTTTTTGTTTTGTTTGTTTTCATCAATACTGATGCTATTACTGAAATGAACAACCTATTTAGTGTTAAAGCAATCTTTAATGAGCCATCAGAACATTTCATTTAGCTCTATTTACACTATGCTAGTTGTTGTCATGTGCTGTCATGTCCTTGTGCTGTTTTATGTCTAAGATGTTAATGTGTTCAAACATTAATAGTGTGAGCTTGGCCAACCTGAGTGCATAGAGCAGTATTATTCAGCACAATCAATATTTTAAAAAATGTGCCCACCTTTTGTATCTTAGTATAAATGGTTGCAAGCAGGTGGAAAACAAGCATCATTTTCTCAGTAATCAGTTCATGCAGAACTGAAGAGATGTCTTGTACAGCATTTTGCATTGCAATCATCTAGGCTTGCTGATGTATATATACAGTATAAGAGATATATTTCATATATATTATTGCACCCGGGAAGTATTCACAGCGCTTAAATTTTTTCCACCTTTTGCACCTTATTCCAATTAATCAAACTATTATTTTCCTCAATGCAAATTTTTATTTTTGCAAAATTTCTTCTGGAAGGTTCTCTCTCCACAGAGAGAAACTGAAGCTCTTTCAAAGTGACCATCAGGTTCCTGGTCACCTCCCTGAATAAGGCCCTTCTTCCCCAGTCGCTCACTTTGGCCAGGCGGCCCGCTCTGAGAGCTCTAAGAGTCCTTTTTCGTTTTTATTAAAAATACATTTGCAAAAATTAAAACGAATGTCTTTCACGTTGTTAAAATAGGGTATCGTTTTTAGAATTTTGAAGAAAATAATACATTGAAATTTATTTTTGGAATATATGGCTGTAACATAGCAAAAATTCATTCTTATCAGTACAAGACCTAGAAGAGCTGTTTGATTAAATCTTTAATAAAAACCAAACTGTTGAAAAGTGTAGACAGTACCTGTAGGTAGTACACAACTTACAAAATTAAAATAGACAGATAGTCTTAAAACTGTCCATATTACCCATATTGTTAATATTGGGCCAAAACTAAAAAACAAAGAGGTACCCTGATTACATCTAGTGTAAACATCATCATCATTTAGGAGTAAATCATATCAGCGCAGAGAGGATCCTCACAAATACAACTAAGCCAAGTATCTATCATACACTATTCATGTTTATAGTAAAACACATGAAAAGCAATGCACTAATATCCAATGAAACAATTAATACCTTACAGAGGTCTGTGATAAACCTGTTTGTGGATACACTACATTCAGTTTGTTTTGGAGCCACCTGCTGGTGTGTTGTGGGAATAACACATGGCCTCAACATACAAAAGTGTAAAGAAAATATAATAATAATAATCTTTTTAATGTTCTTTTTAAACACTAAAAAAGATATTGTAATAGAAAGGGAGGATTATTAACTGCCACAGTTTAGTAATAACTTCCAGATAATTAACACATACTTGGGCATGTTACTCTTGAGCAGTACTAAGAGCAGGCATTTGGGTCAGTTTTGGTGCTGTAAAGTCACTGAATATGACACAAAGCTTTCTGACAAGAGGTGAAGTGGTTGAGGAGAACAATCTTAATTCTTTCCCACTTGATCCAACGTTTTCAGAAAAAAAAAAGTGTTCAGGCGCCCACAAGCTCATCTCTGAACAACAGGAGCGGAAATTCAACACAGAACAGACCTACAGTGGAGATGAGTAGACACTGGACCCTGGGGTCAGACCAGTCTCATGATGCTGCTGGTGTGACTCACACACTGATTCACTGGTGGAGATTTCCTCAACATCAGTGAGAACTGCAGGACTCGCCCACTATCAAATGGCTTTATGATGCCAAAAAGGCGCTCTGCTGAAAGATGTATAGAGTTTTTTTGTATAGAAGTTTACACACTTATAATTTCCATTGTTTTAAGGTGCTAACTGTTAGTAATAATATAATAACTGTAACCCCGGAGGTGCAAGGCCACAGTGCTAAACAGGAAATAAAGATGACGTTAACCACAATGAACCAAGTTTTGTATATTAAAAGCAATATTATGGATTACCCAAAGGATTATGTTGAAGTGTGAGGACTCAGTGTTTTTTTTTGTTTTTTTTTTATCTGTCTATGGGAACTGTTCAGACAATCATTCACATTGCACCACTTGCACGTTATTGGAACTCGGCTGGGAATGTTTAATGCAATCCCACATCACACCACACCAATCAATCCCAACAATGCTTGTAGGATCGAAGTCTGAAATTTTATTGCATTTATTAACCACATTTTCAGGCGTCGTACAACAAAACTATAAAATAATTCCAGTTTTTGGCATGAAAACATTTTCAATTTTAGTGCATTTAGTGATTGTATAAAGTCAGTTGGACATTTCTTTTTGACAAACCTGATTACATTTGTACCCTTGAAAGAAGCATGTATTTAATTCCTATATCTTACTGTTAAAATGTGTGTCGGATCAGATTCTGCAGATTTGATTTAGATTTTCTCACAAATAATTATCAATTTACAACAAATATATAGGACTATGTATAAAAAGGAACATAAAGGAATGACAAATATGTAATACCATTCATTTTTAGTGAGGGGAGAATGAACAAGGGGAAACACTAATGAGAACATAAAGCCAACAAACATGAACAAAAGCACACATCCAGCTCATTCACTTTATATGAAGTAGAATGCAAAAGTTTGCATCCCCCACAGTTTCAAAGTGTAAAGAGGAGGAACATACAAAAAAAAAAAAAAGACAGACATTATATAGATGCACAGGTTAAAACAGGTGTGCAGATACAGTACGCTATTGGAGAATATCTATATCACATTCGGAAAGAGAGAAGGAATATTTTTTCCTATTGAGATCTTAATATACTGATGTAATTTATGTCTGTAACCGTCCATACTAAATGCATTGATTTAAAAAAAAATTCCATTTATGGGTATGCAAACTTTTGCACTCAACAACTGATTCACTTACTCCAAATCATTTCAAAATACAGGTACAGTACATGAGGTACTATTGCTCATTTTACAAAGCATGAGCGCAAGTACAGTAAGTATGCATACAAGAGAATCTCTCTCTCTCTCTCTCAAACCCATGCCTGCCAGCCCGGGAAGAGGCGGCTCAGGTTTTTAGGGTCCATGGCCTGCTGGATGAGGAGGTTGACTTGGCCGCCGACGCTGAGCACCGTTCCCTCCTCCACACTTTTGAGTTTCTCCTGCAGCCGCAGCAGCACTCGCTCCGCCACCTTGTTGAAGCTCTGACTGTCGCTGCTGACACGGAAAACAGGAACGTGAGCATGATTAGACTAATAAACCTGTACATGTAGTTTTCATACAATCATATACAGTAGTACTTTGCAGTTGCTTAGCTTAATCTTTCTTGAAATCAAAACTTAAGCAAAAAAAGAAGAAGAAGAATGCAGGGGGAAAAAAACTTCTGTATGACCTCAGTGATGTCTTCTTGGTGCCATGTGGGCATTTGAAAACTGAACACCAGAGGAGACAGGAATGATATAGTAGTAATGCAAATGAGTACTCCTTACAGCCATGCTAAGCAGAAAAACATCTCAGATCGCAGAACATGCCAAATCATGCTCTTAGCTGACAGGACTAGGACCTGATGTGGTCTTCTGCCTCCATTTTGACATGTTGCCTGACATGCTTTTTTGCTCACCACTGTTGTAAAGAGTGATTAGTAATGCTAATTGGTTGACATAGCCTTCCTGTCAACCTGATCGAGTCCAGCCCTCTCTCATCAGTAACATTGTTTCTGTCTGGCTATCTGTCTGTCTGTTGATCTGTCTGATGATTTGCCTGTCTGCCAGACTATCTGTCTATCTGACTATCTGTGTCTGTCCGTCTGCCTGTCTCTCTGACGATCTGCCAGTCTGTCTTTCTGACAATCTGCCAGTCTGTCTTTCTGACGATCTGCCAGTCTGTCTTTCTGACGATCTGCCAGTCTGTCTTTCTGACGATCTGTCAGTCTGTCTTTCTGACGATCTGCCAGTCTGTCTTTCTGACGATCTGCCTGTCTGTCTGTCTGACGATCTGCCTGTCTGTCTGTCTGACGATCTGCCTGTCTGACGAGCCATCTGCCTGTCTGTCTGACGATCTGCCTGTCTGTCTGTCTGATGATCTGCCTGTCTGTCTGTCTGATGATGATCTGCCTGTCTGTCTGTCTGTCTGATGATCTGCCTGTCTGTCTGTCTGTCTGATGATCTGCCTGTCTGTCTGTCTGTCTGTCTGATGATCTGCCTGTCTGTCTGTCTGTCTGTCTGATGATCTGCCTGTCTGTCTGTCTGTCTGATGATCTGCCTGTCTGTCTGTCTGTCTGATGATCTGCCTGTCTGTCTGTCTGATGATCTGCCTGTCTGTCTGTCTGATGATCTGCCTGTCTGTCTGTCTGTTCAATGTATTTATGGTTTCTCAGAGTATAGGTCTCAGTGTTATGTAGGCAGATACTTGACTGAAATCAGATTTTTAAAAAAATGATTGCTACCTGTTGATCAAATTACAGCCAGGGTATGACTTCTGGGTTTCCCCAGATATCTACACATTTCAACTATACAACTTTACAACAAACAAACCAAAAAAAAAAAATCATTGGTTCTTTTATCTCAGCATATCAAACCCATTATATCTAAAGCACTTCAAATGTATTAACATTATAATTAATGTATGTTTATTATTTTTAGTGTAATCTGTGTGTTAAACCTGGGTTTGCGGTGAGTTTCAGGTTCCTCTCCTGCAGGTGTGGGGTTGAGGGTGGCGTTTAGTTCGGCCTGTTCGTCCTGCTGCTGCAGATAGAAGGCTTTAAGTGGGTTCATCGTCCAATCGAACAAAGGATCATACAGCAACACCTGCAACCCAAACACACACACACACACAAATGTTAGCACTGAACTATTCCAGTTTTCCAGATTCTGTGGATGACTTGACAGCTCCTGCACCAACCTCCACAATGGTCAAGAGAACCTCCTGAGAACTCCTCATAACCTCCATGGTCTTCTCACAGCATCTAAGGTAAAAGAAAGAACAAAACCATTAGCTGAATTCTTTAATAACTGACTGATAACACACTTAATAACATACATCATGTAATGTAAGATCTATATAGTGGACATGCTCAATATCTTTACATTTATTTCTATTCTGAGAAACAAATACTTGTTCCTTTGGGTCCTAAAACACTTATCACTGCACTAAATATTTAAGCATGCACCGTAATATTAAGTATGCATACTGATTTGTGCACGTTATGTGGTTTATGGACGGACCTTTATCCATATAGAACAGACTGTATGGTACTTATCTTCCTTAGCTTTATAGGAGAAGGGGATTTAAATCTGGTCACTGATCTTCCCCTAGTTCGGGTTATGATCTTATTGGAAAATCCATGAACTGTACAAACAACTCAAAACCTTCTTGCAGAGACGATCAGATTTTGGGTATTTTCTTGGTTATAAGAATTCATGACTGCACCATGAGGTACAAATTAACCTCAATGAACGTACCAATGGACTACCATCGTACAGTATGTTACCATACATTTGAAGTGTTTTTCTCAGTCAAAGGTTATGACTCAACTACCTCATCATTGCTCACGATAATAAGAGCAATGAGGAACTGACCTCCTGAAGACTCCCTCTACGCCAGTGATGCCCATGCCATCCACGATGTCTCTGGACAGCCTGAAGGGAACAGTCTCGGGGGTTGGCAAGATCTTCCCTTGCTCAAAGGCAACACCTGACAAAAGAATCATGTCAGGTTAAAGCGGAACATGAATGACAGGAAGTGATTTTTTTCTTCTTCTCCACTCACCCAGGTCTATGTGCACCAGTTCTGCTGTTTGCTCATCTATCAGAATGTTCTGGATGTGTCGGTCACCCAGGCCAACGATGTAGCCCACTATGAGAAGAACAGCCATCAAACAAGCAAATCAGTAGGTAAATAAGTCAGTCAAGTAAGAAAGGAAGAAAGGAAGGAAGGAAGGAAGGAAGGGAAAAGGGAAACTGAAAAAGCAAAATGGTAAATAAATAAGAAAATAAGTAAATTAGGAAGGAAGGGAATAAATAAGAAAGTAAGTAAATAAGGGAATAAATGGAAGGAAATATGGGAGGAAGGGAGAGAGGAAGGAATGCAGTAAAGAATGGATAAAAACATTATTACATTCAATAAAGAGAAAGAAGGAAGAAAAGAAGTAAGGAAGTAAATAAATAAGAAAGTCAAGTAAATAAGAAAAAAGCTACATCAAAATCAAGTAAGGATGGATTAAGGAAGGAAAATTATTCCAAGCAACGAAAATGAAAACGACATTAGAAACATGATAGTCTGTAAACAAGATAATCACATCTAACTCTTTTGAAACTTTTTTTTATTATTTAAAATAAAATAAGCCGATGGTTTATGTGATCGTGTATAACCTTACATGCAAGACGGATTATTTTTGCACATTTGTCAAGCCAATTTATTAATTTTTAACAATGGAGACTAAAAAATCCTGGAAGATGGAAATATCATTCACCGCCTGCGATTGGGATTTAATTAAAGTGCACTTTACCGTACTCTTTGCTTTAATTTTGGATTTGATAATTAGTCATCTGTTTTCTTAATTGCTGGTAAACACCAACATAAATAAGTATCTGTGCAACCTCTAGTGTTGATACCTATAGAGGAAGTAGCTACGCTGTGTGTGTACGCCAGCCTCTTCTCCATCCATACGGCCGGATCCAGAAACCTTTCCATGCAGAAGTAACGGAAAACAGGACGAAAGTTTTGGCACACCTCTGTGTATGCCTGGAGCTTTTGGTCAAATTCCATCCTCTGGGCATCCTACATGACAATCATACACATGCACACAGTTAAGAGACAGTTTCAGTAGCAAAACACCAATTCCAGTTTCTCATCACAGCTCCAAATCAGTACTCATGAAATTTAAAGTGAACCATAAGATTATAAAAATGTCATTTTATCAGTGATGTGTTTAGGATGAAACACTAACGCTCCTCAGTATTAATCTTACAAATTCTCATGTTCAAACAATTTGTTTCGTTCATTCATCATCAGTAACTGCAAATTTCCCATAATCATAACTCATAACCCACTCAAAAACAGAACAAGGTGTGTGTGCAGAAGAGTGAACATCTCAGATATTAGGAAATAAACCAGAGTTGCATATTTTGCACTAATCAGACGCACCATCATTTTCCTGCGACAGGCCAAGCTGCTCCAGTCCTGAGGCCGAAAACGTTTGTGTGCTCCATCCTGAGGGTCGACTAGAAATTCTCCTATTGGGACAGTGCCCGAGCACCACTCCAGAACACCACTCCTTTGGGAGAATGGCACCACCTGACAACAGTCCAAAAGAATGCAGATTTTAGCATGTAATGTGATTCATGTAATAGCATTTATCAGAAATCAGTGCATATCGTTATAACCATAAACAGTGAGACCTCTTTGGGGATTTTATATACACATTACTCACAATAAGTTAGGGATATTGTTGTTTACATGAGTGCTTTTCCTATTTGCTCTGAATTTGAATGAAATAAGTAAAAGTTCCCTTTGATATTACTAATAATG
>JAQMYK010000018.1:8596744-8614560 GCA_030014345.1 Clarias buthupogon | reverse complement strand
ACACACATACACACATACACACATACACACATACACACATACACACATACACACATACACACACACACACACACACATACACACACACACACACACATACACACATACACACATACACACATACACACACACACACACACCAATTAGTCATATTCTCCTCAAGTGTGTCCTTTCCTCCTCTACCAGACTCTCGGGTCCTTCACACTTCACTTTGACTGACCACGCTCCTAAATCTCAAGTTTTCTTAACATTCCTACTTTCTCCGATGAATTCCATCCGCCATCTTCACTCTTTAATTAATAGGTATATTTTATTGCACATACTTTGCTTTTCCTTGATTCTAGATTTAGTTTCTTCAGAAATGTTCATTTAAATACATATTTTTTAAATATAATATTTATCTTTATTATGTTGCTTGTTAGTTATCACAAGCACAAAAACAATGTTAAGCTAAATTTAAAAGCTGTTAGCTAAATAATAGCTATTAAGTAATTGTGCCATTTGTAATACGATTAATCATTTTTAATAATCGATAGATTAATTAATTATTAAAATAGCATACTATTTTTTATCATACTATAAAATAAAAAAAAGAATAACAACTGCCAGTGTGGGTAAGTACCTGATGCTCATGCGCTATTCATTTTAAGGTTGTTGATACACACTCCTTAGTGGATTCTGACTTCCAGGACCAGCGTCCTGCTGTCTATATCAACCAACACCTTTTACAGTATGGGTTCTGATGAGCGTCGGCATCGGTGCCTTAACCCGGCGTTCTGCTCATCCTGCAGCACCAGTTCTGCCTAACAGAAGCGGCCCACTGGGCGCTCACATTCCTTGCCATTCCATTCCATATTTAATCCAGAATCTACTCTTGGCATTTACATGATCTATTTTAATATAAAGCCTGCCACACCAGAAGTCTAGACTGACCTTCTAAGCCGGCCACCTGATCGAAATGAAAATCAATAAATCAATAAATTAAAGAAGGAAGGAATAAATGTATACCCATGATTACAGAGGCTTTAGCAAAACACAGAAAAACAAAAGATTAAACAAAAATACAGTCATTTTTTAAACAAGGTACCTCTTTGAGAACAGTTTGGAATCCCACATCCTCTGAAGTGACTTTGGTGCCCATGCGAGCAGCAAGCTGGTACATGAGAGGCAGGAACTTGTAGGACGGGATCTTTTTTAAACCTTCCTAATATGCGAAAACGGACACATGGTGACTGTGATTACAGTAAAACTGGACCAAAGAGTAATTTAAAGATAACAGCAGTCCATTAGAGCACAGCCCTGCGCTATGTTCATGTACTAGGTACAGTGGCGGAGGTTTACACATATTAAATTAATAAGATGATGTCTATTACAGATGGATAGAAATGTAATAAGAGTCAATCTTGCATGCTGGACTCACTTTTATCAAGTCATTGACGTCTTTCGCATCAGCGTTCTCCAGCCAGAGCGATGCCAGGCGGAACACCCAGGTGTCATGTTCTTCACCCAGCGCCAGGCAGTGCATGTAATTCTCCACCGCCTTTAATAAGAAACGTCTGCGGTCGGCCTTCAGGTTGTCCAATGCACGGACATCCAGCATCAGCTCTCTCTGCACCTTTACTGTGTACCTGCACAGAAAAAGACAACAAGACACACCATACTATAATGAAACATCTGTTCCATTTATGTTGTACCTAGTTTTACAGAACCTATTCAGAAATGGTTGATGTTCAATAAAGAGGACCTGTTATCGTTGACTCTTCTCTCCTTCATGAGCTCCACTTCCTCTCTGGCCTTCTCCAAGAGCGCCTGTTTGTTCTCGAACTCCGATGACCTCATGTAGTTCTTGATGCTTTGATACTGTGCATCAGAGAAGCGGGCAAGCGAGAGGAAGGCCCGAGTTTTCTGCCTCTGTAGTTTAGGTTCTGAAGATCCTTCTTGGCCCAGAGTAACAGCCTGGCCAAAAAATTAACAACATGCCTGAAAAGGCTTTTCTTTTTTTTTTTTTTTTTTAAAAGGACTATTTATTGCCATAAGGCTTTAAAACACAGAGCAGTTGGCTAATTGTTTACATGGGATGTAGTCAAACCAGGACTTTTGATTGTGCAAAATAATAGAATAACAGTTATGCGAGCAAAAACTACCTTTATTTTTTTTGTATATTCCTCTGCTACACTAATGCACTTATCCCAGCGTTTTCCCAGTATGCTGGAGCCATTATCAGACTGATCAGTCTGCCTGCTTCACATCTGAAACACTGGCCTCCCAGGAACTCCTTTAATGACTCAAACATGTGGAAAAGGCTTGGACCAAGGGCAGTGTACAATTCCCAATTCCCCTCAATTGAAGTGGGCTCTGACACAACGTGGCCGGGATCTTCATTCGGCCTTTATTTCACCAAGAGTCTTAACATTGTACTGTGCTTGAAGACTTCTGTAATTGTCAACTGACTTTTACACCTTCATTCAAGTCCTGGTTTGAAAATAAAACCCCTTATATTAAGTTCTGCTGTTAGTGGAGCAGATGTGGTCTATGTAATTACATTTACAATTTACTTTTTTTTTTTTTTTTTTACAGGAGAGCATCCATATAAGTATTATTTTCTAAATTTTTTACAAAAAAAACCCACTTACTTAAATAGTAATTAAATTTAATTCATTAATTAAATAGTAATTAATGACCTTAATTTAGGATCAGCATCATCATGCTCCCCATGCAACTTTTACACTACTCTAAATATGGCCCATGGAAATCCTTTATGATATTTTATATGCCACATAAAAAAGATAATTTGGTTTAAAAAGCTTCATAAAAGCAGAATGACTCTCACTCTCTCCAGGTAGGTTTCCAGGATGACAGCAGGACTCTCCAAACACGTCTCACCCAGCCAGCTGCCACATAACCTCAAACACTCAGCATACACTGGCTCTACAGCAGGGTTTATATCCACCTGTAAATACACACGTTATAATAATATCATTTATTTATCTTTGAAGTTAATTGCTACAATTAACTGATTTAACTGATCGTTTTGCTTGTGGTTACACAGTCCCCTCTGTAGTATTGGAACGGCAATGTTGATTCATGAATGAGATGACAGATTGAAATTTCAGATTTTATTTCGTATACATAACTAAACATATAGAAAGATATCTGGACCACCCACATTTGGGATGTACTGGAAGTAAATAACACAAGATTTGGTTGGATATGCCATGATATGCACTAATGACTGAATCAAGTCAGCAAGGACAAAGTGTTAATAGTATACATATTTCCTCACACTTTTCAACCTTATTTCCAGATTTTTTTTATTTCTGTAAAGCTGGTTGCGACATTGACCATTGTTATAACTGCTACATAAATAAAACTGAATTCAATTGAATTCAATTATAAAAAAAACTGGACAAACCTTCTCTGACGTCACTTATAGGTTTTCTGAAAAGCAGTTTTGAAGCACAAATTTGGGCTTGTCACCATCCTGGCATGGATGTGGGTAAATTAGTTTTCTTGCTTAATCAATTTTTAATTTGCCTTTCTTATTACATACTAATTTCTTTTTACCATGTAGATATTTTTTATTAAACACACAGTAATACATGTCTAAACCTTGGTTATTCCATAAATGGGCAAACGCGTGGAGTGAACAGTGCCTGCGTGTTGGTTGTATCGCATCTATTTACCTCAGTTACCACAAAGTAGGGCGCTTATCTTTAGGTTAGCTAAAATGCTAAGGTGGCGAACGTTAATTTATATGCTAACATTACTTTGCATTTGATTGAACTTATCCATACCCTACAGGTGTCTCTCAGAATGTCAACTCATTCATTTCCTGTGGGAAGTTAAACTACAACGGTTAGCTGGTTAGCTAAAGTGATGTATAGCAGACAGCTAGCGGTTTTACACCAGCATCATACCACATCAATAATTAGGTATACATTTATGGCATAATGTAATTTTAATGAGTACGGATGAGTACACTTACATGTACAGTATGTACATATATATATATAATTATTTTTTTAATTAAATTAAATTAAATTTAAAAAAATTTGTAGCCGGCTGCACTCGCTTGTGCAAATGTTTATTTCAGCTGGAACATTGGACATTTTAACATACAGCTCTATGGGGATTGACTCGATTTTGACGACAGCTCCAAGTGGTCATTTCATGTTTTTGGCACTTCAGAGTTGGAGTAATTTTTCACAGGTTGAGATTACCATTTGGTTAGTATGTAAGCAGTAAGCATCTTTATCGAAATCGTCCAAACTGGCTTCTGCCAAAGACAGCTCCAGCTTATTCACTTTCATATGGTTTTCATCCTTTTTAACAAGATAAGTAAAAAAGACATTCTGAGCTTTTTAATTGATAGAACAATTAATCAGGGCACATCTGGGCAACAAGGAACACCTGTCAGTCACACGTCAATTACCAAAATGTTTTGATTATATTTTGGAGTTCAAACAAAATGATGCCATGTTCTAAGTTGCCTCATACACCTACAAGTAAAAATCAGGATATCAAAGCTGAAATTCTGATATATTAACTCGTTCAACTTTTGATATCAAGCAAAAATGTCTTCAGTTCATAGCAAAAAACTAAAAAAATGTGTCTTGTACAACCAGGGATATGCACAGAGACATTTTTATGGAAACATCTTTTTACTTAAATTTTTATCACTTTTTTTTAACTGCTTGCATAATAAAGTAAAATGTTTTAATCAGTAGTGAGACTCCCACTAAGAATATAAATTATGCATAGGGAATGTTCGTCTATAAAGTATGTTTGCTGTATGTGATTATTAATATCTATTTGCAGCAAAAGCCTTATACTGTAAGAACTCTTATTAAAACTTAATGACTTCCACTGTCAGGTCGTGTTATGGCTAGTGAGAATGAGAGTTTCGTCTTGAGTCGCCTGTACTCAGACGAAACTTAGTGCTGGGCAAAACCACACTCGTGAAGCAGACTCGACCCTCACCAGATCCTCCAGTTTTTCAATCATCTGTTTGAGTAATCCCAGAGCGAGTCCTTGCTCCTTCTTCACCCAGAACACTTGCGCCTCCTCCAGCTTCCACGCCCAGGAAGTAGCGGTGCTCACACTCGCCATGTTCTGCTGCTTCATTTGAAACACCGCCCGCTCTGCCAGCTGGAACACATACCCATGGAAGGGAGAACAGGTTTTATTACATGATGATCCTAACATTTTAATTTTTTTTTTTCAAAAGTCACACATTACTTCTTAACCGATAGTTGATGATTATTCATTAACATCCCGGGAATGAATGCAGACAGAAAACGTATAAACACTAGAAAAAGGCCAAACGTCCTTAAAAAGAATAATCAACATCGTACTGCACCATGGAAAAGCTTTCTGAAATGCCAACCTGTGTGTTCCCCGCAGTACGTGCCAGACTGCACAGCTCCATCAGGTGTGAGGAGTAATCGGAGCTCAGGACGCTCTTCCGGTCTGGGTTGGTCTCGCCTTGGAGAAGCGTCTCCTGAATGGATGAACGCAGAGCCAGGATCGGCTCGACCAGGCTGAAATCACTGTCTGTCAACAGTGATAAGTGCTGATGCCACTTCCTGTAGACGTCCAGCTGGCTGGATTCACTAATGTACACAGAAACATATAAAAATATGCACACACAGACACACAAATACATACAGTATATACACAGAAGTAAAGCACAGAGTGATATAGTATTATAATTATTATATATTATAATTATGTTATTGAGGTAGACGTTTATGAAAAATTTATGGAAGGAGTGTCAAAGTCCAGGACATGCATTGTCCTGAGGCACATTATCTCCAATATACAGAGAAAGAGAGAAGAGTATGTCGTATGGGAGAAAATGTGCTTATACCACACTGTTATCATGTGAATCCTAACACTTTTAACAATTCAGGTAACTTAAAACCTGTGAAAGTGTGTAAAAAAGGAGTGAGGCATTGTCCTTTCCTTTATAAAAAATGCTACAAATTGTTGAGATTCTTCATACGAGGAGAAAAAAAACCCTTTTGGAACTGTTGGGCAACATCAACCCCCACCCCTCAGTCGCTGATTACTTTCCTATAACATCATGCCCCAGTTTGTTCTCTTACTTAATTAATCAGTTATTCATTTGTCTTTCTACTTACATAAATTTTGTTTGTGCTGCTTCTTTTAACCATTTAGTTATTTTTCATTAAACATGTGATCTTAACACACAGTAATAAATCCTGCAAACTATTACATAGTAAAACTACTGCACTACGCTTGAACTTTCATGTACTGCGCATTACTATTTCTACTGTACGAACATGAAAAATGTTTCTAAACCTAATATACTGTATACAGGGGGCATTCAAGTCAACCCATTACTCATGCTGGAAAGTGACAGGTGTCCTGTCACCATATGGTGGCGCTATTGTGTGAGGCTGAGCAAATACCAGGTTGAGCACAATGTATTAATGCAATTATGTTAATGCAAGCATGGAACAGTGTTTTGTTATAAAATTTCTCGATAATTGAGTAAAACTGATTTACATGACATTTACAGGACACTTCAAGCATAGTACGGTGATGAGACTCTTAGCCGAAGTAAAACATTTGAATGGTGCAAACATTTTAAAGAAGGCCGTAAATGACGTTCCTGGGTGAGGGGGTTCAGAGCCCTCTGCTGTTGTTAATGTGAACATTCGGCACCTGATCCTTGTAGATTGAAGGATAACATCGATCTACAACGATCTGACCGTACAGTCTTGACCTCACTCCAAGTCATTTCCATGTTCGGGCCATTAAAGGAGTTCCTGGGAGGCCAGGGTTTCAGATTTGAAGCAGGCAGTCCAATCATGGCTCTGGCATACTGAGAAAATGCTGGGATAAGTGCATTATTATATAGAGAAATAAATCAAAATTTTCTTTTATTCATTCATGCACAAACAAAAATCCCAGTATGACTTGAACATTGCTTGTAAATCTTCACCTCTTAAAATTAAGTTCGTATACACGTCTTTGCTTTAAGCCTCATGATAATAAAAAATCCTTTTATAAAAGAGCTTTTATTTTTCACAATCCCAGGTTTGACTTGAATGCCCCTCTTATATTCTATACATTTATAATAAATAAAGAAACCTTTTTCATTTTAATAAAACTCTTTCACACCAAATTGTCCCAGGCACACAGAAAACATGTGATAATGCACTTTTTTTTTTTATATTGCAATTTTAAATGCGGTAGGAAACAAGTTTGACATTTGAAGACTCAAACCTTTTATTGTTATTTGGAGTAAAAACACACAAGTTGTAAAGTCATTTTCTCAGAATGTAGGCCAACCATGTAAATGAACTTTAACATTACATTTAAAAAGTACCTGAAAAGCTGTTTGACACTTTGGATTTCCTCGATCATCTGCAAGCTGCGCAGAGCTGGATAGAGAGAGGATGCGGCCTCCAGACTGCCGCGACAGAGATCCTCGACCACGCTACCTCTGAGAAACCACACACACATACACTGAAACAAACTTTTATTGCTCGAAATTTATCTGGAGAACTACAAGAATTATACAGCATCTCTTCCAGGTTTTTTGAATGAATGAAGGAGAAAGAATAATTGACATTTACAGAAGACGAAACTTGGAGCAAAGTACGCTAATGATTAAAAAAAAAAAAAAAGCCAACCGTAATGCTCTGCTATTCCACTAGAGGGCAACAAATTCAGGGCTGTAAACTCAGCGATAGACAAAATGTGCTACTTTATTAGCTTACTTTATACGCACGCTTTAAACACTGCTCAGTCCAGAAGAACTCATTTATAAAAAAAAATTGCTTATGCAATCACAATTTATTTAGTTTCTCTTTCACTATTGAGAAATGAACACACTAAGAAAAGAGCTGTTGATGTGTGGTCTGGTTTTGTTTCGTTTAGCCACTTGACATTAAACTTAATGTAAATCTAAAATGAGTTGATGCCACTATCGCAGAAGTGAAATATTTATTGCATTTATATTGTCCTGTACTTGTTACGATCGTGTGTACCTGGTGTATTTCAGAGTTTCCTCAAACATGAAGAAGTCTTTGTCCTTCAGCGCTTGTAGAGCAGTGAACATAGACTCGTTGAAACCAGGATTCAGTTTCTCACTCCTGCAAAATAGGACGAATCCATTTCTTTAATGAAACAGGAAACAAACCACATTTCATACAATGATGAACTGTTAATGTAAATAATTTAAAACAAACTGATGGTGTCACATGACAACATTTAATCAGCACATTCAGCAATCGAACCCTGGGCCATGGAGGTGCGAGGCCACAGTGATAAACACTATGCCAGTGCGCCTCCATTGTAAGTATTTCTGTATTAAAAATTAGACTTGTATGGCAAAAGTTAAACAGAACCAAATCCTAATACTTTTTCTTAATAAAAAAAAAAAAAGATATTATTAAATAGAGAATACTTTTTCTTCATATTAAAGCAAATCATTTCTTCAAATTAAAGCAAATTAAATTATGTCTATCACGTAAATTTTAAAAATGGGCCACGAAGTGTCTAAAGATAACTGTAACAACCTCAGCATCAACCTCATTTCCCCTCTTGTCAGTTCCAACCACTCAGCATTCAGCATCACCAGTATAACAATCACCGGCCTGATCATCTGTCATCATCTGCACCTGTTTCTCACTGGTTCATGCTTCATGTTAGATGTTTGTTTTTGTTTTTTTAAATGCTTGACTGTGTGGCTAAACAAACAAAATGTTCCTCTGAAACTACTCAGGTACAGCGACTGGACTGAAAATGAGAGCCAGAAAGCTACTACTATTCGTCAAGACTACAGTAAAAGCACAAGAAGGCCATGAAAAAATGAGGGGCGGGGCTCGGGATCTGTGCCCAATCCCGTACCTTTCGTCTACGTCCGTGTCCCATTGCGTGTTCCTCCAGGCTGCTTGGAAGTGGAACTCCCGGAGCTCAGGTTCCCACTCGGCCCTGCGTCCCCTCAGACCGTGCAGGTACGTGTTCAGGATCCCACAGAGCCCTAAATTCTGCAAACCCTAAAATACAGCATAACTGATGATGCACTGTGAAGGAGAAAGGCACTAAAGGATTGATGGAAATATTTCATGACATTCACGCACTGCACAGGTTCATCTTTACCTCCATTATGCCGACCTGCCTCGTCACCTCTGGGAGATTGGTGTGAAGGTCATAAGAAGCCAGGGCCTTACCCCACATGGCCTCATGCTCATACGTCCTTATCCTGGTATTAAAAAATACATTTAAATAAGAACAACCATCACCACAACTAATTGAGATTGTTGAGATGAGTGAGTACTAGGTATGCGCTAATGTTCTTTTCAATGCCTTGTTCTTCCCTACATGTAATGAGTAAAAGAAAAATATACATTAAAAGGTGTTGCATGCAGTCTGACCTCGTGAGAGGATTAATCAACTTGCCCCCTCCGCATCCATACAGGCTATCAGGCTCCCCGATGCTCCTGTACACCTCAATCAAGATGTCCTGTCAAAAAACCTACACATGAGAACACACCAGTACACTGGATTAGAAACAGATTTAATTATCGTGCGAGTTACCTGCAAGCTCATGCCCGAGTCTTCTCTGCTCTTCTCAGACATACTGCTGATGGACAAGTTTTGACTGCTATCATCAAACGTGATCCTGCGTGATGTCCTGGACTGAGCTCTGAAGAAGGACAACATTACATGCACACACAATAAAATAACACCAAATATTTATTTAGGATTTGAGATTATTTGAAAATAAACAAGACGACATAAAGGCTAAAGTTTTTAGAATTATTAGAAATTAGACATTTTTGCCAAAGCATTAACACAAACTGTAGACCTCCTGACTAATGCCGCAGCATTGTTTCGACAATCTTACGTGACGTCACAACATTTTCTATCAAAATTAACTGATACATTTTTGTCCGAGATCTTGTATTGTTGACGAGAAAGTTAATCCACTCTATAAAGTCTTCTTCAGCACATCCTAAAGGAATTTTAATGGGGTTAAGGCCAGGTGGTGGTCAGTCCATGAGGAACATAGTTCCTCATGTTCCCAGAACCATTCTTTCACAATCTTGGAATATGTCTGTTCAAAAAGAAATCTTTTGACGTGATAATGTGGCCATTCAGTACATTTAAGTTGTCACCTGATTTCATTTTATTGCCACATAACGTTGCTGAGCCTAGACCTGACCAACTGAAGCAACCCCAGTTCATAACACTCCAGATGTTTGTACATTAGCCCATATGCATGATGGGTGCATCGTTTCATGCGCTTTCATTCTTTCCCTGACACGCCCATCACTCTATCTACGGTCAATCTGGACTCGACAGACCACACGTCCCCTTCTCTATTGCTTCAAAGTGAAATTTTTATGCTTCCTAACCTGACTGAAGCCATTTCCCCCTATTAGTCTCTCTAATATACAGTTTTCTGGTTGCCACCCAGCGGTTTAGTCTCAATCTTTCGTCATAAGCTCTCGTCATATTGTGTATGTGGAATATACAGTGATCAGCCATAACATTAACACATCAAGTAAAATGTCTTATTACAGCTGATTATTAAAAATTATTATAGTAACTCAGATGATTATTTGATTTACTTTTACAGTGTAAGTTAATTAATGATAAGGTAAACATCATATTGAGCTACTATCCAAAAACTTTAAAAAAAAAAAAAAAATTATATACACTTACTAGCCATTTCATTAGGTACCCATAACTGTCCAAGAATGGTGACTTAAGTGACTTTGTACATGGCATGGTTATTGGTGCCAGACCAGCCTAAGCCCTTTTCTGAGCATGTCTGAAACTGCTGATCTACTGGGATTTTCATTTACGACCATGAAAAAATGTCCAGCGAGCAGCAGGTCACTGGGTGAAAATGCTTTACTTTTGCCAGAGGTCACAGGAGAATAGAAAGAGTGATTCAAGCTGATAGAATAGCGAATAGTAGCTCAAATAGGATCTTGTTACAACCGAGGTATGCCGAAGAGCATCTCTGATGACTGCGTAACACATTACATTTTGATGCAGATATGGCTACAGAAGCATGAGAAAACACCAGGTGCCACTCCTGTCAGCTAATAACAGGAAACTGAGGCTACAGTTCCCACAAGATCACTCGAATTTGATAATAGGAGATTGGTAAAGCGGTCTGATGAGTCTCGATTTCTGGTGCAACATTCAGATGGTAGGGTAAACAACATGGAAGCAACTGTAACAAAGGACTAAGACAGTTCTGAAGGTAAAAAGGGGTCCAATCCAGTACTAGTACCTAATGAAGTGGCCAGTTACTGCATATATGCAGCACTTTGTCTGTCTATATAGAATGTTGACCCTTAAAAATCAGTGATATGTCAGAATGTCCCAGCACTCAAAAACACAGAAGTCCACATGCGGTACCTTCGCTTCTCCTCCATGCTGTTGCGGATGTTGTCCACATAGATCTCAGAGTACAGCAGGGCGGTGAAGTGGGCGGAGCAGAGCTGTGCTGCTCGAGCCACTTCCAGATAGTTCAGATCAAGCCAGAAGTTGGACTCGCACACGGTTCCACACTCAGAGCTGCAAAGACATTATTAAGTTTCAATATCATTATGAACATTATTATTTATATTATTATGATTATGATTATTATTATGAAGTAATAATATCCAGCATATTAATCATCAGTGGTTTCCAGGGATGGGAATCACCAGGCAGCACCCGATACGATATTATCACGATACCCAAGTGCCAATACGATCTGTATTGCCATTCTGTTAGTATCATGATTTTTTTTTTTTTTCAATTTTAAACAGCCTTAGCAAGTTATTTGCTCCTACCACATAGGATGCTGCACTGCCTGCCAATGTGTGACTAGTTTAGAGTGTGCCACCTGCAGGATTATTGAGGAATGGCAACAGTTTACAACCTTAAATGCAAAGATATAGTATTTAAATAAAAAATTTATTTAAAAAAAAATTCATTTTGGATTGTAAAAGAATCACAATAATGGTTTCTAAGGTTCTGAGTTGGCAATAGGCTACGTTCCCACTGCAGGGCAACCTGCGGCCTAGAACAATGTGTCACATGATGCGTTCAAGCTTGCTGTAAAAAGTGCACATTATTCAGCCACTTCCTTTGGTTTGCAATTGTAGTTTTTTTGTGTAGCGTGTGTTGAAATGTTTACCTTTCCTTCAGTACAACAACCAGATTCTCCTATGAACACGTTCTTTAAACATGAAGCAGTTGTAAGGCAACATCAGCCCGCGTGTTTATTTTTAAGTTTTGACCATTACTTCTGAAATCCTCCTTCACTGTCATTTACTGTACCATCTTTCCTAGCACACATTTATGATGAATATCGAGGTACATCACATGAATTCTCATTTGACTGATCAGATTGCAGATTTAGGACGACATTTGGACGCTGCCCAAATTAGACGAACACTTCTTTACATTCTTAAACTTCTATTCTCATCTCCTTCTTCTACTCTTCATTCTGTTTCTAGGGAGCACGTTTGTAAGTCGGATTTGTTCTTAAGTCAGACAAAGCGAGTCTTGTACGCCTTTGACACAAATGTACAATGTAAAGCATACCAATCCACTTAACTTAATCTCTGTCCGCTTTCCACACACTGATATATAAAATATTGTATATAATTGTAAATATTGGTATTTGGTGCACTACAGTGTCTATATCGTACACTTCGTTCGTTCGTATCTCGGGGACGACCTGTACATTGCTAACCAGTCGAGTCCAGCATCTGCCGAATCCGAGTCTGACTTTTGCTTTCCACTATTTCTACACTGGATTTCTTGTAAATAAATATTTGTTTTTCTTCTATCAAATGCCATGTTATTCATGCTTACAATGTACTACCATAAAGTCAGCAAAACAGACAAGGATTAACACGTTTCAGGGAGAAGGTTTCCCGCAAAAAGATGCAAAGGTATAAGAAAAATAAACAGCAGAAACCTGTTAGGTCCTAGTGGTCGTCTCTGCTGTCTGAGGTAGTCGATGACGGCTAACATGGTGCGCAGAGAACTTTTATCGGGTTGGCTCTGAACTCCAACATCCGTGTCTCCTGTTGAGAAACAATTTACATTAGCAATATCAATTCTGAGTATCCAGTCTACCCATATACAGTGGAACCTTGGAATACGAGCATAATTCGTTCCCGGAAGAGGGCTCGTATTCAAAAACAGAGTTTTTGGCATAAGAAATAATATATAATATATAATAAAAATAATTAATACAGCATATAAAGTAAAGATAAAACAAATTAACCTGCACTTTACCTGTAAAAAAAGTACAAATAAATCTCGACAGATAAGTGTTTCTGTTTGTGCGTGCAGGTGCTGTGTGTGTGTGTGTGTGTGTGTGTGTGTGTGTGTGTGTGTGTGTATGAAGTTAAAGTAAGAGGAGAGGAACCCCCCCCTCTCATCTACACAGTAAACCTTCCTTCTCTCTTATTTGAGTTTCACTCACACACACACACACATTAACGGAAAGACAGTTTTTTCAGAAAAATTTGCATGGAACATCGCTAACAAGTCTCACATAAGCGCATACTAATGGAATTACTGCTGTAAAGTAAAAAAAAAAATAATAATTAACCTGCACTTTACCTTTGAAAAGAATTGCGACAGAGCTGTGTTTCTGTGTAGAGCAGAGAGTGTGTGTATGTGTGTGTGCATGAGTGAAGGCAAGAGGAGTAGGGTGTGTGTGTGTGTGTGTGTGTGTGTGTGTGTGTGTGTGTGTGTGAGGGAAGGAGCACGGTCTCCAATGATGCACGCGACACAAAGTGCAGGCTAGTACAGAGAGAGAGAGAGAGAGAGAGAGAGAGAGAGAGAGAAAATGGATCTTTAACCTCTCTAATGAGACTTTCTTTTGCTTTACATGCGTGCACACGTGTGTTATAATAAACACTACACGCGCACTGTACACACGCGCTTACAAACACAAATTAGAACATGTTTTACACACATACATGGTCACAGTGTTATAGTAAACAGTACATGCGTGCACGAATGTTGATTATAGACGCACACTAAGACCCAGCAGGGGAGACGATTACCCACAATTCTGCAGCGCAAGAGATCATGTGACGCTCGGCATAAAAATTTATTTAAAATATTCGCTCGTCATGCGGAACACTCGCAAACCACGTTACTTGCAATCTGAGATTCCACTGTACAGTACATCCTAACACATGCTGACAATGTTTACGGTACACTGGTAGTCTACCTGAATCAGGGGGCATGGGTGTGGTGGATCGGCTGCCGGAGACGCCCGGTCTGCAGAAGCTGCTAAAGAAGTGCTGGATGTGTGTGGAGAGGAGGTCCCTCCATGAGTCATTTCTGTCTCCAAGCAACATGTCATGGATGAAGAGGGGAAGCATCTTTTGGCAGAAATCTGTTTTGACCTGCAGAGAAAGAGAGGTCGTTAAGGGCTAATGAGCGTAGGAAAAATATACAGAAAGTGTCACATCCGGAACAGCCAATAGATGGAGCCATATTACATGTCAAAGGATAGATGGAGATCGATTTTATCTAAAGATCTGACATATCTGCGACTGTGGTCTCCCACAGCCAATATTTAATGTAGCATTTAACCACTAATGTCTCAAAAGTGCATTTATGCAATAATGTGGCAAAATAATATTAATATATTGATGTTTTATACCTACAAATCACCCATATTATAAAAGTCTGTCTCACTGTCCATCTAAGCAGTTCAGGGATAAGAGCATTGCTCAAGGGCCCAACAGTGGCAACTTTGGTGGTGCTGGGGTTCGAACCAGGGACCTTCCGATCAGTCGTTCAACAACTTAACCACTGAGCCACCCCCGCACGTTTTTATAATACTTCTCATAATGCATCATAATGCTATGGAGGAGGTTTTCTTCTCATCGCTAATGCACTTTAGAGAACAAATGGGTAAAAAAAAAAAAAGTATTATAAAGGCAAAGTAAATACCTCGCAAAGGGCTCTGGTCATGAGCAAGGCTTCGTTGCAGACTCCTCCACTGTCCAACAGAGCCATGCACAGATTCCGTAGCCACTCTTTGTGTTTTCCAGGCTGCACTGACCACAACTCCGCACTATCCACTGCATCTCTGGAAGCGGAAGAGATCTCCGGTCTGAGCGTCTGCTCCTGGTATTGCCAGAGGATAGAGAATCAAAACCTGTGTTTTACAACCAGTTATGGTTTTTATAATATGATGAAGTCTTGGATGTAGCAATTAAATAATAGGACACTTTATTATTATTACTGGTTCTATGGTGGACTCATCTTTGTCAAGGAACTTAATCTAAAGATTGTTCAGAAACATTTCAGCATCATAAAGCATGCAAGCAAGTATTTTCCTGTTTTCATTTGTTTTGGATTTGGATCTAATCCTTACTTACATCAGTTGGTGGTTGTAATACCATGCTTGTTTTTTTCTATTGATTATGCAGATAAGCTACTTTAATTCTCTATTTAATCCCCCTATTCCAGTGTTTCACTAGTGCTTGGACACCATCAAGGTAGAAAGTTCTCATTACATCAGTGCCCTGTTCACACTTGATGGGTTTTTGCAAATGCACTTGACAATACTGTTTCAGAACAATTCATGTCTTAAAATAACAATCGACGGTTGTATATTAATTACCTGATATCATATGTTAATTCATAGTTCTGAAAAAGAAAATCCAGTATTGTTCTACAGTGTACAAAATCAATCAAACATTTGTCCTAATATTTGACTGGTACTTTAAATAACCAGCCAATTTAAATTCCTAAACCATAATAATGCATTGAACAGTAAATATTCAAATTTCTATTTTATAATTTCAGCTTCAGTTCTTAACTGTCCATCAACACACTACGCCACATTGATTATTCATATTAGGCTTCGTATTTCTCACCCGGTTAATTTAAGTGTAAAGCTGAACTTCATGACCTGTGTTATATAACGTGAGCAGTGGTGGCTGGCGCAAAAATATTTTTGGGAGGGCGCAAACAAAACTAAAATCAAACTTTTAATAATCGCCTGTAAATAGCCATAAGAAGTGCTGGAAATGCACAGAGTCTAAGCTCGGCTCTTATCACTTGACTGCTGCGTACTTAGAGGATCAGGTCGATCTGGTCCAGGCTCTTTAACCGTTTCTCTGAATGTGAGTTAAGGAAATTTTAGATTCTGCTGTATTAAAGGAGAGATACTTGCTTTTCTTCTTGCTGAGCGGAAGGGACTCAGGTAAAGCAGCATTGGGTCTCTCTGGTTCTTGTGAATTTCCCAGAAATCCAAACCGGACGGTGTGGCCAAAATGTCCTTTAAACACACAGCAGCAGCCTGACGGATGGAAATACTGGTACACACACACACACACACGCACAATGTTTGGACACAATTTACACAGGTGATTTTTGAATGACAGATTTTAATAAGTAAGACCAATAACTATAAATCAAGCAAAAAAGAAACATAATTTATCTGAACGTTTTTCTTTTTTATAGACATAGTCTATAAACCCACAACTGAAGGCATTAAAATATTTCAGCATTACACAAAAGTCTGTATTTAAAAGAAAGGACGATGCTGTCTATTAGATTACTGTCGACTTCATGTCACCTGTGGTGCGTCAGAGCGTTGTTCATGCAGCTCAGGATGATGGAGACCCACTGCTGACGAACATCAGGATAAAGAGAAGCTGCCTGGGTATAAATCTGGTCTTTCCCATGATGCAGTGCAATGGTAGACAAGTCAACCGGCCCGAGTTCTCCCAAGCAGCCCCCAACAGCCTCTGAGAGAAGAAGAGCAAACATTATAGCCATTTCTATTCATTTTTCATTTTTCAAACATGCAACCTAAAATCATATATGAATGTTCTCACCTAAGATGTCTCTTCCTCCAGGATGGTTGGCTGCCAGTTTGCACAGCTGCAGGAGGTTCAGCACCAGCTTGACCAGCACACTGTTCGCTGGATCAGCTTCACCCCAAAGAAAAAGAAAAAGTAAAGAAAGGTTGAAATAAGCCTTACTGTGAAACATTTGCGGAAATAAAGTACTTTGAAACTTGTACTGAATTTCAAACAGTAGCTACATTTGCACGGACGATATTTATTTAATCTGACAGAAATCATTCCGATTAGAGACTCCATCTGTACTATTTACTTGGAAAGTAGTGTGTATTACATCACAGCCATTCCTACTGAGATGGTTACATTATGTGTTTTCAACACGATGGGGCTATTATTCCCATTATTAGTAGTATATTTGGATGCATGTACTGTACATACAAATAGTACGATGGGTGTTCAAGTCAAACTGGTACTTGGGATGAAATTTCCCATGAATGAAAATGTAAAAACAATTTATATTTACAGAAGAGTATGATGATGATAGCCACAATAAAATATTTGAAACGTGCAAACGGAAGATCAATATCGTTCTACGCTTTTTGTGGTGTGCTGCATTTTGCGATGATCCCCAAATCATTGTTGCGCTGTAGAGAATAACGATGTTTAAGCTTTCAAACATGTTTAATTTAGGTGCTTAATCGAGAAAAAAGGTGGGTGTAGCTTCAAGACAATGCAGAGAGCAAATGTATGTGGGTATCTTATTTGCGGGTTTATTTATGCAGCTATTGAAGCCGGAGATGCGAATATGCGAATATAAAACTAACTTTACCGCCGTCACAAACCGGGTCAGTAGCGTACATAGTGGGCATAATAACGTCACTGGATACATTTCTTACATGGATCACAAAAAAGCAGGTGATTCAGCACGATCAGCCTAATCAACCAAAAAGCCAGCCGAAAAGAAAATATGATGAAGCCTAT
>JAQMYK010000018.1:8568607-8588652 GCA_030014345.1 Clarias buthupogon | reverse complement strand
AGGATAGGGTTAGATGGAGGCAGATGATTCGCTGTGGAGACCCCTGAAAGGGAACAGCCGAAAGACAAAGAAGAAGAGTGATTTGCACATGCTCAGTCCTGTTGTACTGCTCTTAATGCTCTTAAACTAGAGATCAGTAGACTTAAGGGCAGAACAGTTAGTGGATGACAAATAGCATGCACCTTTCACAATTCAAATAAAAATTCAAGTAAAAATTGAGGTTGTTATAACAGAAAACAGAAAAGGGGCTAAATCTGGGATTGTATATTGCAGGGGCAATAAATAAAAATCTAAGAAGGTATGGTCAATAAAATTTTCTTCGAGCTGAGGTCCGAATTTCATGTTTGTGTTAGGATTCAGATCTTTACTGTATATAGTCAGTCTATAAAAAAATAAGTTGGTTTGCTTTGATAATATATTTAATGTATTTAGATCACAATGTCCTTAATAAATCTAACTTATATATATTTTTATCTACAAGCAACAACTCGTTACCTACTAATGTGGACACCTGATGAGACGATCTAAATATTATTCCTCGCGACTTACCTGGATCTTCGTCCCCTCTTGTGCCTTCAGGTAGACGTTCTCAAAGGCTGTTTGCTGGTGTTTAAGAGGGAGCATCTTCTTCTGCTCTCCTCCACAAGCCATTTTCTCTAAGAACAACCTGTTGATGAGGTGTGAGATGAGTTTACGCAGCTTTTAATCGCTTCTTAAAGAATTTTTGTGCCTCATGTTACTTGTGTTATACATGACTCTTGGATTTTATACATCAATATAAAAATTTATAAATTATTTTAAAAGACACCTTTCTACATTCATGACTGCTTGCATGCGAACATGGTGGTGGGGGTCTGCAAGGTGCGAGGGAAAAAACGCACATGCCGGAAGCTCCTCCTCTCTCAAAGTTAAGACCACCCACTTACAGCAAGGGTCAACCTAATGCAAAAACAAAGCTAATTCAATATAAAAATATTAAATACACTTTAGCTCTTTATACATGCTTAAAACACAGTGCTGTTGAAATCCCTCTATTTTGTTTTCTCTCTTGAATAATCGAAACAGAGGATCATGTTCGCAAGACTTTAAAAGCTACTGTTAAAGGAAATTTAATCAACATTTTTCTTCTGAGAAATTAGAATCCAGAATACAGCAATGCTACAGTAAAACAAAATTTAATGTTCTTGTAAAGATCAATTACATTTAAGATTTCACTCACTCATCTTCTATATCTCGCTTACTCCTGTATACAGGGTCATGGGGGGCCTGAAGAGGACTCTGAAGGAGACTTAGGGCACAAGGCAGGGTACACCCTGGACAGGGTGCCAACCCATCACAAGGTACACACACACATACACGCATTCACACACTACGGGCAATTTGGGAATGCCAATTAGCTTATTCTGCATGTATTTGGAGGAAACCGGAGTACCCGGAGGAAACCCACCAAACACATACACAAACCCCATGCACACAGACCCGACGCGGGAATCAAACCCTGGAGGTGCAAGGCGACAGTGCTAACCACTAAGCCATTGTGCCGCTGCTTTCCTTGTTCTGTCTGTATAATGATACCGTACTAGTGATATCTTCATTCATAACACCATGTCATGCAAAGTGAGTTACAGTATAGTCTTACCTCCAAAAGGGCAAGTAAACAGCTTCCCAGTGCTACCCTCACAGCCGAAGTACATTTTCCAATTTTAACCAAGGTGCTGTGGGGGAAAAAATGGACAAAGTCTGGCTTTTTTTGCAAGAGCAGATCTTTATTCACAATAATTGTTTTGCTTGTCTTCATGTAAATTTTCAATATACCTGTGTTACTATTTCTTTAATAGGGTAACACACTTCTCAAAGCTCCGCCAAAGTTTGCCTGTTAAGGATTCAGCTTAATTTCAGAGCTGCCAGGTTGGGGCTTTCCTCATATGAGATCACAAAAGGGGTAAAATCCAATTTGCCAGGAAATATACCGCACTTTTCTTCAATTTATTTTGTACATGCACACTAAGCTCCCGTTTAACATGGCACTATTTTCTCATCATAATGAGTATTGTGTTGTATTAATTTTGAATGCAAATACCATTCTAAATACATTAAAAGCAAGAATTATTTGCAAAAAAAAATATATGACAGGCGTTCAAGTCAAATCAGGACTAGGAATGAAATAAAAAATTTCTTGGAAGATTTCAAGCACAATACTTTTTAGCGAAGGCCGTACATCCGTGAACGATGATTCTGCGAATGGAATGCCTGATCCTTGAAAATCAACTGATAACTTGTCGCCTACTTGATGAACTGTAAACACAATCATTCACAAACACCACTTGCACATTACAGGAACTCAGCCGGGAGTTATTGTCACATGCCCCTGACCACGCTCCAAGGCATGTCCACATGTTCAGGCCATTACAGATGTGAAGCAGACAGTTCAATCTTGGCTCTGGCGTACTGAGAAACCGTTCTACCTTAATGATATCCAAGCACTAGTGGAACACTGGGATAAGTGCATAAGCATGGCAGGGGATTATGTAGAGAAATAAAGGTCTGTACTGTCTTAATTTTGCTCTGTTATTCTGCACAATCAAAAGTCCTGGTTTGACTTGAACACCGATTGAAATATTGATAACAACAATGTGCTTTATATTATTTACTTTCTGTGTACTATTTACTGTGTTGTCACCCACCAGAAGCCTGAGACCACTTTCAGCAGCATTCCCTGAACGTGACCCATTTCCTCATTCTGCTCAGAGGGACCTTGTAGCCCACGCATGCAGCGCACACACGGCAGCAACGCTACCAGGAGGGCGCAGCACATCTCTTGATCTTGGCGGTACTGCGAACATATGTCCCTGTTTAAAAAAAACAAACAAAACAAGGGCATTTATTTAACCTGCTACCGTTGTGAATGTTTTAAATGGTATGAAACAACTGTGCAGCTGTCAGGGGAAATCTACCCTGATACCAGGAGTTAGGACTAATGTCAGAAAACGTTTCTTACGCAAGCGGTCTGAGCAGCAGGTCAAACTCTTCAGCTGTCAGAGACATTCTCTCTGCCGGAAGAACTTTCAGCAGAACCAGATACTGCACAAGAACAAAGAAGAAATGTTTTAGATGCACAATTCATATGAATGATTAGACATGTTTGACAGTATTTGTTGATTGTTAGATTGAATGGATCAGGGCTGTACTGATTTGTGCTTAATGCTGGAGGCACTTTAGAATCATGGCACCTGCTGGGTTTTCTTTGTCTTACTGCTATAAAGAACTTTTTTTTTTTTTTAACCTTTTGATAGATCTAAGTTATATGGATGCGCTTTATCCTGGGCAGGGTCGTGGCGGTTCATCGGAATGTTTAAAACTCGACCACATTTCAGGTTTAATTCCTGGGACCTTTTTTAATACAAATTTATTTCTAGATATTTTTTTGCTTCAATTTAAAAATCATGGAAACTCAAACCTTTGCACACCGCAGAGCTATGCATTGTATTTTGCTTGACTGAGATAAAAGCCTTTGAATTACAATTAATGTTACCGATGTATACAAACAAACCTTTAACTCTGCTTTATAATTATCTACAGTCTCCAAAAAAGGTAAAATCCCTAAACCCCACCCACCCCAATTGTTGTGGGTTTTTCGGCTGCTCCCGCCTTGGGGCTAGTGGGTCGCCACAGCGGACTATCCGATCTGCACAGCAACTTGGCACAGGTTCCCATTTTATCCCGGCTTGGGACCGGCACTGCACCCAGTGGCTGGGGTTTGAGCATTGGCTGGGAATCGAACCCGGGCCTTCCGCACGGCAGACGAGAGACCTACCACTGAGCCACCAATACCCCCTTTGTTCATATCTGATTTCTGCCTGTAAAGTTAGGGCACTCCTCCATCAGCGAGGGTTAATGCAAGGCTCACGCTGCTCACGTTCCATTAGATGGCGAAGTACTGTAACACTCTGAGGAAACCTATATTTGCCCTCCCATTCCAATGATTTTATAATGACATCCTAATTTGTCATCTACCATGGATTTGCTAACTGCCATACATGTGATTAAAACAAGCTGAAATGTAAATATCATTATCAAAGCACAGAACTCTTAATTATTTCATTTAACGGCACGTCATTCACCATGTGGAGGTGCAGCGGTTTGGCACACTCCATTAGATCCAAAAGTTTTAGCAACTTGCGTCGAAGGTCCAGGGGTTTAAAGTGGAGTCCGGTACTGGGTTCAAACGATGCACACAGCGAAAGAAACTCCAGGGTGTCTAGGAAGACCAAGTCCTGTTTGGTCAGGTGCTCCTGTGATAGAGGGCTCTTCGCTCCTAAATAAACAATAAACAAATAAAACTGTCACGATTAGATGAAAAAAAGTGTGGAAAACTGTGAATAAGTTGAAACTACAGGAAGATACTACAGAGGTTTGAGATTTTATTATTATTATTATTTTTTTTTTTACCAAAGCCATGCTGGGAATCCGTCAAGTCAGTATTACGCGTCTGCATTCCATTGCTGCTGCACTCCGCACCGTCACCATCGTCAAACAGATCGACTTCCTCCTGATGGCTCTCCTCCATTTGAGTTCTGCTCACGTCCATGTCATCGGGATCGTTATCGAGCCCTGTGCTGTCTCTTCTCGCGGAGTTACCTAGCTGTGAAGTGGGATACGTTCCATGTAAAGTAGTGAAGGAGTCCTTACACTTGCATCAATTCTACATCCTTTGGCCAAAACAACTACATTTCTAAAGCTGCTCTTGTAGACACAAGATGAATCAAATGTACACACAAGGACTGTCCAAGTCAAACCAGGACTTTTGATTGTGCAGATTAACAGAATACAAGTTATAAGAGTAAAAACTCCTGAAACATCTGAAACTCTGGCCTCCCAGGAACTCCTTTAATGGCCCAAACATGTGGAAATGGCTTGAAGCGAGATCAGAACTGCATGGGGATGAGGCAATACCTCCCAGCTGAATTACTGTAGTGTGTAAAGTGGCGTTTGTAAATGATTGTGTGGACAGGGTTCACAGAAATCAGGCGTTCCACTCGCTGAACGTTCACAGGAACGACTACCGCGGGCTCCAAGTCACCTTAGCCAAAGTATCATTCAGAGATGTATGGCCTACTTTAATCATTTTCACAGTTGAAATGTTTTACTGCAACTAAGAGTATTATCAGCATACTGTGCTTCTGTAAATGTCAATCTGGTTAACGCCCAAGTCCCAGTTTGACTTGAACGCCCCTTGTATTTATGAAAAATAAATGTTCCTGTCCAAAATCAGTCATGTTGTTCATATAGAACACCTAGCAAAATGCATCATAATAACTATGTATGTAAAAGTTACATAGCTTTAAAGAGCAAGAGACTTACCATTAGCTTGCAGATTTCTGACAGCTCACTCAGCAGGCGAGCGGGGAGCGCCTTCATGACTAAACTGCCAGAGATTGTAGAAACGCCGTCCTGCCAGATAATTAATGTTATATTAGACTCCTTTATACTTACAGATATTTTAACAAAATGCACACATACAGTACTGGCGTATATATGGAATAGTGTGTATAGTGACTGATACTGCACTCACTTTAGTTTTTTTGCTGATGCTTTCTGAGTACAACACCATCACAGATTTAAGCAATGACAAAGTTTCATCTTCACTTAGCTTGGTCTTTGCAGAGGAGATATATTCACTGAAGTCCTGTGCTATAGTCTGAAAACAACAGAAAAGCCTCTTAGTGATAAATTGAAACTAAAAATACAAAACCGTTTCATTTCCTGCTTTACCTTTGCCTTCTGAAAGAGAGGAGTGTGACAGGCGGTTTCCTCGGTGAGGAGTCCGATGCAGACGAAGGCACCAAGGGTACCGGTAAGTAGTCTCAAGCAGCACACCATACACGTAGGGGAGGTATTAGGGTTCTTAAACAAACAAACAAACAAACAAACAAACAGCATTTCGCCCAACTGGAATGCAAAGGAAATGATGTAGTCAAATACTAGCGTCCTAAATCTCAATTAGAAATCTGTGCAGAATTATGAAGCACTGTGGGAACCGATTAAAAAGGCCAAGGAAGCATTCCCCATGCCATTATATCACCACCACCATCCTCGATTATTGACACAAGGCAGGCTGAGTCCATATGGGTTTACCCTGTTTACACCAAATTCCGATCCCGCTATATGTACAAGGGTCAAAATATATGCGCACTCAAAAATTATGTTATCAGAGCTTTCCGTTCAAGGCTCCCGTCTCCCCAGTCACTGCTGTGTAGGTGTGAATGCGTTACAGCGGTTCACTTATAACTGTGGTGTGAACAAAAATGGATCCCTCACTTGTAATTTGCACAAAAGAAAAGCAGGTCGACACTCTGAGGTGTTAAAACATCCTTCCTATAGTCCTGATCATGCTCCATCAGATTTTTTACCAGTTTGGTCACCTGAAAGCAGTCCTACATGGATGAAGATTCATTTGATGAAGAAGTGAAGACAGCGCAACTTAAAAGCATTTTTTTATGATGAGCCTTGTTGACAGATGGACAAATGAAAAGCAAGGAGAGTATGTCAAAAACCGATGTACAGGTAGTCCTCGACTTACGAACATTCGAGTTACGAATTTCTGCAGATGAACGGACCGCGGTTTGCATTTAACATTCATACAGATGCAAACAAATCACAGAAGTATTTTTTTATTTATATTTTTTTATAATAATTTTTATATGAATATTTTTGGATTGTGGAACAAACTATTGGAGTTTCCATTATTTTTTATGGGCAAATTCACTCTGAAACAATATAGCGTCCGGGATTCCCCTCGTCAAGATTTCACTGTGAGATTCATTTCCTTAGGTGTGGTTACGCTTTTTGGCCACATACAGTAATATGGCTGTGTTGGGAATGTTGGGAAAAAGGAGAGATTTACTTAAGTGGATTGGTATGCTTTATATTGTATATTTGTGGCAAAGGTGTACAAGGCTCACTTTGTCCCCAACTTATGAACAAATCCTACTTAAGAACGTGTTCCTGGAATGGAATTTGTTCATAAGTAGGGGACTTGTCTTTTCTAAAAGTTAATTAATTAAAATTCTACAGTCAGAGTGCAAATCATTTTTGACTCACCCTTGTATATCTCTGCAGAAACCAAGATTCTTCATATCAGGTTATAATTTTTCCAAATATTTACTGTAAGTGAGCCTATTTCCCCTATATCCTCTGATTCCTGCACTTGGCTGACAGGAGTGGAACCTGCTGTGATGTGCTGTTGTAGCCCATCTACCTTAAGGTTTGACGTGTTGTGCAGGATGATTTCCTGCTCACCAAGTTTGTAAAGAGTGTTTATTTGAGTTACTATATACTTTCTGTACTTTTCGTTTAGTTTTTTTGCACCGTTCTGTGTAAAGACTCAGAACTCACGTCAGTAGAGTAAGAGTTGAGGAGATGATCAGCTACAGCCTGAAGGCCCTGTTCCACTCGAGTCCTCAGCGAGTCGATGACAGTGAGCTGAGGCTTTTCTCTACATGTTCGGCTTCGGTCTTCTTCGACTGCAGACAGAGAGGCCGCATCATCGAAACTGACCTGTAGATACAGCGTCTCGATTTCATCCAACAGGGTTCTAGCTTCAGAGGGTCGATCCGGAGGAGATATGCTGGATAGGGCAAATACAGAGATTAGACTTACATTGTGTAATAAAAAATAAACTGTTTGATATTCTTTCTTGTGATAACATTAATAGAAAACATTTACTACAAGATAATGCATTTTTATAACATCATACACAGCAGATCATTATATGACAAGAAGAATGAGATATTTCAATTTGAAAAGTTTTAAATCAGAAAAACTGATCATATCCTATGACCTTTTGAGCTTGTTCGTCATAGTGTAGCTTATAGAAAATAACATACAATTCATTTTAAAGACACTGTGGCTGTAAATGTCTGAAATAAACAAGCAACATAGTATTTCATTCAAGAACACATTTTTCTTTCCTGTAAATTTAAACACAAGAAACAATATATGAAGGCACATTGCTGCAATGAGATTACATGACTTCACCAAAATTAAGATTCACGATGGCAAAGACGGCATTGTGTATATGTATAAAGAACTAGTAGTACGTTGTGAGACACCAACTGTGCGCCACTCAGGTAGTGGTAAGGAAGTAAATTCCGCCCAAATCAGGATGTAATAATTTTCACTGTGTTTTTTTTTTTTTTTATGTATGAAATGAGTATAGTAAGCCAGCATCACTACGGGTCAATATGCTGTCACCTGCTTAAAGTTAGTTAAAAAACAAAACAAAAAATAATAAGAGAGTTATAGCTGAAAAGTGTACTCACCACTCTGGCTGAAGAGAATTCATCAGAAATGCCATTCCTGCCATGGTGTCTTTTAGCGTCAAAGCCACCAGAATTCTCGGGATAAGATTCAGAGGAAAATTCCTGCAAACAGGACCAAAAAAATCCCACAAGCTTATAAATACATATTTTTCAGAACTTTCTAAGCTAATAACTTATGATTTTGCATGATTTAATTAAAAAACATTTTTTTTAAAAACCACAATAAATTATTTTGACACATAATGCAACTGCGATTTAAACTGCAACATTAACTATTAAGTGCATCATTTTGTAATCATATGTATTTATCTGGGATAACACCAAATAATCACAAACTATCTCATTAAGACAAATATTTAAATTATTGACAAACTATGCATAAATTCCAAACTTTTTTGCGATTAAGGTCTACAGTGCGATTTAGATTTTTAAGCAATTAATTGTGCAGCACTACAAATAACGATTTGGGACAGAATGTCTAAGTTGACTGGTCAGAAAGCATTGATGTTTTTGTCAAACACTACATATTTATATTAATATGTATTAGTAATAATAGTAATAATAATAATATTGCTAATATAGTGTTTCAACTTGCGGTTTTCATAAAAAGTATAATCACAAGCATACTGATAAGGTTTAAAGAAAAAAAAAACATTGGAGGTATTAACATCATAAAAATCACGGAGGTAGTAGTAACTTATTGCGTCATACCATATAACGTTATCATATACAGTCTTTGAAAACATTATGACGGTTCTAAAACATTAGTAGGCATATGAGTAAATGTTAAGGTCAAAATCTCAAGCATAGCATCTATCAAGATACAGACATTCATAGCCATTCAAAACAAACGGTTACGTTCATATTGTTTTACAAATGATATTTCAATGATTGTTAAATGATATTTATGATGTAAGAACCTGCAGATGATTGGATGAAGCCTGACGCTCTCCTCCATCTCATCACTTTGCTCGTTCATTAGCAGCCAGTCAATGATTGCTTCTTTCAGCGAAGGTGGAGAGCCGGCATCCAACAGCACAGGAGACAAACACTCACTGCCATACACGCTCTTCGGAACCGGACACTCGGACAAGGCCTGAACGAGGCTGAGGGCGGAAACGCTAGAAAAGGCAAAGAAAGATTATATTTATCACAGTTAGATACTAATGCGTGATCTCATCATTTCTGCAAAACTAATATTCATTTATTAACACTCTGTCTTATAAGAACACTAGAATATACATCCATCACCCAGTTCAACTCCCAACAGGGACACCTGATCATTCATCAGCCAATCAGGCTGCAGCAGCAGTGAAATGCACATGTGGTACTTCCCTGCTCACCATGGGTGTAAAGAATGGTTACCATAGACTTCCTGTCAGCTTGAACCAGACTACCAGTTGTTCTCAGTCTCATTTTTTCCCCAAATATGTAAATATTTTCCAGACGCCTTTAAATTGTTCAAGTTAAGTCAAACCGGGCGTTCAAGTCAAACTGGGACTTTTGATTGAAAGTTTTCTCAGTACGCTGGTGCCATGATCAGTCTGCCTGCTTCAGGTCTAAAATACTGGCCTCCCAGGAACTCCTTTAATGTCCCAAACATGCGGAAATATGGCAATAAGTCACAGGCGAGTTCCTGTACTGTGCAATTGTTTTGTGGTCAATGATTGTGTGTACAGTTCTCACAGACAGATACATCTCTTCTGCAAGTTGGCGACGAGTCATACGTCTAATTTAGGTGTTCAACTCCAGGGATCGACTGTATGGGGTCCAAGCCTCCTCGACCAGGATCATCAATCACAGATGTACGACCATCTTTAAAATATTTTTCTGCTGGTAAACAGTCTCATCACCGATGGACTGTGCTTGAAGTCTTCTGTTCTACTCTTTCATTCACAAGAAATTTCATCACGGTTTTGACTTGAACACCCCGGGGTATTTCCACGCACTGCTGCTATGTGAATTAAGAAATGTCAGGTGTTCCTAATAAAGTGGCATGCGAAGGTATATAAAACACAAAATATCACAAAACGGCAAACTGAGGTCTGCATGCAGAGTTGTTCATTTCAGTAATCACCGTACGTCTGCTATTTACTACTGGTATTTATAAAAACATTTATAAACTTGGCGACAGGTTTTCAGCAGAGACGCTTTCCAAAGGAACTCACACAGATGGTTTACACACGGCGCCCGAGAACAGCTTCCAGAACTCTCTGTCGATGGGCACAAGGTGGCACTGCACAAGGGTTTGTAACAGCTCTAGGCACAGAGCCTCGGTGTGGGCAGAACTGACGCCTCGCACTGCCAGCACCCAAACTCGGGCCCAAATCCGGCCTACTTCCGCCGGCAGAGCCTGGCTCTTTCCTGAGATTTTGGCCTGGCACAAAGCCACGTGCTTCAGGCAGCACAGCACGTGCAGGCGTACTCGGCGCTGCTGCTCGCCCAGCAGCTGACACAGCAGAGACAGCAGAGGGGCTAGCTCATGGGCAGGAAGCATGGAAGGATACTTGGAGGCCAGAGCAGCTGTCACCTGTAGCCTGGAGATACAGAAGAAGAAAAAGTGTTCAAGCTTGGACTTAAAGCAACATGAATCGCTTGTGTGTCGCAATTTGATCAGCTAAATTTCATAACTCTCCTAACTATCTTGTTAAAATGACAATTTCCCTGAGTGAAGCGTTATACATTTTGTATTTTAATAAAACAAATTAGCCTTTTGTTAAATCTCCAGAGCCTACTAGACATATATGAAAGTAAAGTATTACCAGGGTATCATGTCAAAGTCGCTGTGATGAGGTTGCAGGTGATCCCTCAGCGTTTCCCAACCGAGCTCCATACGCCGCCGCTTGCTGCTCTGTGCCGTGTTCCTCAACACGACACGTGAATCCTGACTATACAGCTGGAGGAACAAACATGTTACAAGTCATGATACTGATATTAAACTTAAAACCAAACATCCAGTCTCATGTAGCTGAATGAGATTTTCCATAAATGCTATTACTAGTAAGTACTGAGGATAGCTTGAAGCTTAAATGAATGGACCTGATGAAATAAAAGCAAACCTGGTGGCAAATGTCAGCCGTCAGTTCGATAAGGTTAGCTTCGACAGCAATAGGACGAGAACCAGTAGCGTACTTTCCGCGGCTGCTGACCTGGCTGATCTCTTCTACCAGAACAGTGTACAGGTTGTAGAGGAGATTCTGCCATTTCGTCCAGTCCTCTGCGTGGGCACCTGGACCGACACACAGACACACAGGTTATAATAATGCTAACCAGAAAATACTGAAAATTTAAACAGCTGAGTATACAGGTAGTACCCAACATTCGAGTTATGAATTTCCACAGATACAAACGGGCTGTGATTCTACAAGCATTCGTAGATGCGAACAAATCAGCTCACGTGTATTGTCCAAATAGACAATAGACACTGCAGGACAGTAGATATCAGATAATATTTACAGAGTATAAGTGAATGAAAAAAAGGTTCAAAATCCGATATATTGTATGTGTTGCGGGGGTGCTTTACATTGTATATTTGTGTCAAAGCTGTACAAGACTCACTTTGTCTGACTTACGAACAAATCTGATTTACAAATAAGTCCTGGAATATGACTTGTTTGTAAATCAGGGATTTACTGTACTTTTTACTGGGCTTTACAGATTTTTTCCTTTTTAAAAAAAAATAAATCCTTGCTATATAGCATTATGCTTGTGCCTGAGACTTTTGCGCAGAACTGTATAAAGACTTAAACCTCACTTCTGTAATCTTTATTTCATATTCCAACAGGACACGCCACTTACTGAGCCTATTTTGTTAATTTGCAGGCCACTGGGTCATGTGATTTCTCTAGTCATGCCAATATCATCTATGATCATGATGTAATGGAAAGATGTCTGAGAAAATCAAAACATTTGTCAAATTAAACATTAATATATAATGATGATTGTATAGTACGATACAATATGTTTTTCAGACAGAAAACCTATTTAAAACTATTTAAAACACCATGTCTGGAAGGTCAGGTTCATGTGTCAGTTGTGGGAGGAGAGCAGCTGGGTGAAGCAGTATAAAGCAGTTCGTGTGTGTGGCTTATAATTCTCCTTATTTATTTGTCAAAAACAGAATCGTCACCTGTCTCCAGTGTCTTGGCTCCTTTGGGATGATGCACGCTGAGCTGAATGTTAAAGAACTCCACCATTTCCTCTTTCAGACTGGAGCTGGGCCTCATCTCGCTCCACACGTGCAGAATGGAAGGAAGCAGTTCCTCTCCCAGTCCGCATACCCGTCTCCTGCGGTTCATCGCCACGGAGCGCAGGAACACGTTCAGAGCGGAGATCAGGTGCTCCAGCACCTGCAGCTGTCTCTCTGCTCTGAAATAAAAGCCAGCAATGTCCATTTTTTGGTCAAAGAAGTTAACAACTATTAAACATCTTAATCAAATCGTCTAAACTCTGGATTCATTATTTAGCCATGACTGGCTCGAACTCAAGTTTTCACTTTATTACAAAGCTAATCATTACAAACGATATTAGTAATAACTTGAATATAAACTAAAAGTAAAAATATAGACATGATTTTGAGGATTTCTTTAATTTATAATGATAATGTACACTTGAGCTGACAACAGTTAAATGTAAAGCCTAGTGATCTGGTTATATTAAATCTAATGCCTTGTCATCTGAACACATGCTTCAACAGAATGCAGAAGACTCTCGAGAAATCTAAACTTTTGTAAAAAAAAAATGGAGAATAGTTAATATTCAAGAATTTGTGATAGTCAATATGTTGTGCCTTTCCTATTCTTAGTTTCAAAAAGATCAAAATTCAAAAACCCTCATATCTCAAATATAAATAAAGCAAAAACCCCAGATTTTCATTGTGGTCTCAGACTTTTACACTCCACTGTACAGTGTAGACATAAGTACAAAATGGGACTCATGCATGTAGTGATGGTGGGCCTTCAGCTAGGACCTCTTACTATCGGCCAGCCACTCGCTCAACCAAGGAAAAGAGAACGTGGCACGCATTCAGCACCCTGGCCAGCTCAAGGGAGAGAAAGGATGCCTTAACTCACCATAAAAGCATAAAACTAATGCAAGACCGGTGAGTGAGATGTTCTATGTGCCTACGCTCATGAATTATCTTTATCCACAGACTTCATATGCTTTGAAGATTTCCTGAGACAGCGCAAAGCGCCAAGAAAGGGCTCTCGGCAATGTTCTTGACCGCCTCCTCAGCATCCTCATCATAAGCCTGGCACATCGACTGGCCTTGAATGAGCTCTCATGCCTGTGTAGGCTCAACAAACAAACCTCCTTCACCTGCACATCCTACCCTCGCCTCACGGAGCGATTCACATCCTTTTCTTTCTTTCACATCTCCACGCTCCACTTTTTTTTTACTAAATAAAAGTGCAATCCCCCCCCCGTTATTTGGTCGTCCCTGTGTCTGTTGCTTTACAATGTGTGCATATGCAGTGTTCATGTGACAAAAAAACATGTTACACGTATTTTTTTTTTATTGAACTACCTGGCGTTACTTAGAGCTTTGGAGAAAAAGCTGAAGAGTGTGTGTGACAAGCAGTCAGTCTGGAAGCAGCATCCCTGAACCACAGTGTGAATGATCCTGCTCACTAAAACCCGGTTTATGGATTTGGATGCGGTGAAAAGTCCACAATACACGTCTAGCAGACCTAGACAACAAATAAACAACAAAAAAGGTCACAAAATTAGACATCAAAGACCAACACCTTATTGATTTACCCAACCATGTTTTACTTTTAAAGGCAAATACTGCATTTCAGCTGAAATGCCTATAGTAGCACTTCACCCGGTACAATTGAATTTTGACATTACAGTGGAACCTCGGATTACAAGTAATGAGGTTTACGAGTGTTCCACAAGACGAGCAAAAATTTTTAATCAATTTTGACTTGAAAAACGAGTCTTGATTGTCTAGTCTTGATTTACGAGTCTAATGGGTCTAAACTAGCCTATCAGGCATAAAAGAAATGCCTTGCAATATTGCGATATAAAATTTAGCTTATATCGCCGACCCAGATTGTGTAGTTTGGTTAAAACTCAATCTAATTTAAACAGCAAGAAAGATTACTTAGGTAGACCCGACTAGCTAGGACAACATCACGTGAGTCACTTCTGCTAAGTGTGAACGTACAGTCACAGCAGCTCTTCGTCACTAAGTGCATAAATCCAGGTATAAAGACTTGAACTCACAGTGCCACTGCTGCTGAGTGATCTCACACCAGTACTTGCGGACAGAGAGGATGTTCTTGAGCAGGATGCTGCTGTAGTCTTCTCCATACGCAACACAGCTAAAGGAGCTCTGTAGAACCTCCACCACATGAGCCAGCAGATCTGCACACTTTAACTTCGGCCCTCCTGGAGAAGAACAAACAAAAGTTTAGGGCTAAAGTACACAAAAAAACAGACCATAATAATATTGTTTACTTATTACCACAAGGTGCATTTTTTCAAAGATATGTATCTAACGGTTAGTCTTGTTCAATAGTTAATACACACTTTTTTAATCCTATGTGTTTTTGTTGATAGTCCTCATTAAGCTGACAACCATCTGGGCGTGACTTAATATTCTAATGAGCAAGTATGATTGACAGCTCTCTGTCTGAGAACCCTAGCCTGCTAATCCATTCAAACCCAGCTAAATGCTGCAATGAATGAGATGGTTTTACCTGTAGCAATTATAAGCTAGCACTGTTGGGTACACTCACTGAGTGAGCCTTTCCCTCAGCGAGTTAGCGTTTTTGTCTCATTGAGCTAGCTTCATCTTGCTAGGTTAGCATTCACTCACACACAAATTACGTTTTTTTTTACTTTGTAAAGAGTTAGCACTTGTTTGCTGGTTTAATCACTGTTCATCATATTAGGTTTATCATACAAGCTTGTTTTAGCATGCTACATGTTAGCTGTTGCTTTGCTAAGAAAGCTTTTGCTGAGAGATGAGTTCTTACTAAAACAATACACTTTCACTCACTGGGTTAGCTCTTATTCATTCTTGAACAAGAAACTCTGTTTGTTCTGTATCATTAGTTAAGCTTTTGCCTGCTAGATTATCTTTTTTTATTCACCAGGTCAACATGCACTTGCTAGGTTAGCATTTACTCTCAAGGACTGTTGCTGCTGGCTAGATTAGCTCTCACATGCTATTTGCTAGGTTATCTCCACTCTAACAGACAGATTAGCTCTCACTTGCTATTTTGTGCACTCGGTTTCATTGAAGCTATGATAGCTTGTATTATTCACATAAAAAAATGAAGGTTTGTAGGCAAAATGATTGATATTTATTTTGTGACTGATTAGGAAAATTTGCCAATCTTTATCCAAATTCCACACATTTTACAAGTTTGTAAATATTTACATTTAAATATTTAAATTGTATAAATAACGCACTGTTAAACGAAAGATCATGTGCACACCTTACAAATACATGAACAAAGCACGGCTGAAGGCTTACGTTTGTTGGCACACCGGACAAAGAATTTAATCAAGCTGCTGATCTCCTGCAGCTTCTTTTGCCGGTTGGCCTGAGTGGCGGCTGAGACGTTCGCTTTGCCTGACTTCAGGAGCTCCGTCTCTTTCTGCAGGTACTTCTTTAAAAACCTGGAGTGAGATTATTCACAACACATCACATGAGTATGCATGATTTAAGCATGGAGCGCACAAGCCTGTTTATCTGAGCAATCGGCATCTCACACCTGAACACGGCATCCCATGTGAGCTGGGTGCTGCCTTTCGAGGCTCTGTTGGTGGACACATTGTCGAGTTCCCGCACAGTTTCAGGGTCCCGGAGGAGCCTCCGAAGACGATCGACTTCTTTCTGCGTTGGATGATTAAAAAAAAAAAAAGTTTAAAATTCTAAATCTTACCTTGACAACAAACAAAAGAGAACAAATACCTTCTTATGTTAATGGTTAATGGTTTATTATACAATTAGCTCAAGTGTTTTTTTTTTAATAGTGTAAAAAATCTAAACAATCAATAGAATCCATACATTGAATTCTGAATTTCGAACTCTTCCCAGGTGTGATACTCGCTCTTGATGGTAGGGGGTGGCATCGAGCCACAGCAACTAATGTCTCTCACGCAGCTTTTTTTGTACAGACTCTGAAGTACAATAAACTAGTAAAAAAAAAATCTTATAATCAATGAAATGTTGTGTCACGCATCATGATACTACCAAAATATGTTTACTTACCATAAGGGTCAAATTTATATAACCTCTGCAGTGTCATTTTACTTGTTATGGCACGCTCCAAAAGTATACACAATCTTTAGTGAATACCATGATACTTACTGGGTAAAACAGTGGCTAGAGTAAAGCATAAAAAAGTTCATCAGGTGTCTAATATAAGCTTGTACTTTACTATATAGTCATGTAAAAATTAGAATTAAAAGAGGGCGCACAATGGGAGCAAATTAATTATTATACCAAGTTTGTTAGAGATTGTAAAAAAAAAAGTCTCCTGGGACAGGCTCCAGGCTCCCACGACCATGTACACAAGAAAAGCAGTATAGAAGATACCACCAAGAGACAATAAAAAAAAAAAAAAGGTCTACAAGTATATTTTAATCACTGTTGTAAACAGCAAATAATCTCACTTACTCATCATCTATACCGCTTTATCCTGTATACAGGGTCACGGGGGGCCTGAAGACTATCCCAGGAGACTTAGGGCACAAGGCGGGGTACACCCTGGACAGGGTGCCAATCCATCGCAGGACACAAATATATAAACACACACTCACACACTTTGGACAATTTGGAAAAGCGAATTAGCCTAATCTGCAGGTCTTTTTCCCGGAGGAAACCCACCAAGCACAGGGAGAACATGCAAACTCCATGTACACAGAGGTGGGAATGGAACCTGGACCCTGGAGGTGCGAGGTGACAGTGCTAACCACTAAGCTTCTGTGCCGCCCCACAAATAATCTTGTGGATTACCTTTTTTTTTTATATAAATGTCTGCACATCTCAGGTTTTGAATTCCAAAAGGATTTTGGAATACAATTTTATTTATTTGTGTTTCCAACCATAACAAATGAGTGGGTTTGCTAAATGAGCTCTCAGTACTGTATCTCAGTAAACTTTACCTTCCTCTCTGTGGCCTTGTCATTGTCCAGACCCCTGCAGCACAGCAGCAGCTCATTCAGCACCAGACTCATTTTTCTGCCATTAGCGTTAAAACTGTCAGTGGGAATGAAAGAAGAGAACAAAATGAAACTAACAGTGCTGTGAATGATATATTTCCCACACACGGCTGAACACACCCACCATGCTGAAACACAGGTGTGATCTGATCAGTCCTGATCCTCTCTCTCACTGCACAGGAAGTCAAGTTAGTGGTGTTCTCCTGCAAACATGATTCGCTAAATAATTTCACCGTGATGATCGGATTTAAAGCGGCAGCAAGATTGAAAACGAAACCGAGGTTCATTAAAGAGAATAAGATTTCATGCTGATCGCAGGAGTGACAGATACAGGATCGGCCAGCACTGCCTGCTAACTCACTGTTTATTTTTCAGTTTTCTCTCTTTCCCTCTGCAAACACGAACACAACTTCCACGCACACGTGTGAACCAAAACCTCGTCTTCGTCTGGGATTTAGTCCTGAATTAAGACTATAAAACTGCATAGGGAGCATAATTCCTTAACGTAAACCCTATGTAGTGCACATATATAGGGGCTCATTGATGAATTTGGTATTCCGCCTTTGATACTGACAGTGATTTGGAGTGAACCAGCTCCACCTAGTGTTCCGGAGCGCTTTGTTTTATTTCTATTAAACCACGTCTACTTGTAAATGACCTAATCCGCATAATTGTGCGCCGTGTTATAATGTGTATGAATTATTATGTATACATTTTTAATTATTTACAAATAATTAACCCAAAAGTATTGCCATCTTACTAGCAGTAATAAAACCAGGAAGTGTCGCCCCGCCCACGACTCTCACTCCACCCCCATTTCTTTCGGGAACATGGCCGCTGCGAAGAAACACAAGCGCGTGGCGGCGTCACAGCCTGGCTTTTTATCTTTAAAATCGGATGCAGTTAGTGATGGAAGCCAAGGCGTCGGTCGTCGAAAGCGTGTCAACAAAAACAAGAAAAAGAACTGGAACAAATACAGCGACGTTCAGGATGTCGAGGAGTTTTTGGAGGACGTGAGACTCCAGGAAAGAGCTACAGGGTGAGCTCGTAATTAGTAACTTGGTGTTTTAATATGAAATTGTATGATAAAACGCTTTGAAGTGCCTATTATTAAGTACTGTTAAGGTGTTGTGTAACCCAGGCGCTTATTTCAATTGTCTATTACTCTCCACGTGCGAGGAAGGGTTCTGGTCACGTGGTTTCAAATTGATGACGCCATCGTGTGTTATTATAACGTAAATGTAATACGTTTTTGCGACCAAAAAATTCCAAGTTGTATGGTACTGAACTTCGTACACCTGACCCCAGGGTCCTATTGTCCCCAAGTTATATGCCACATAATGGAAGCATGTTAAAGGGCCTCATGTCCCCAGGATCAATGTAGCACATAATGGAAACCTAAAAAAGCTGTTCCCGAGCTCTCTATATGCTTTTATAAATTTCTTTCTACACACAAATACAGATAAAATTATAACCGTTTTGAAACATTGTTTTAATAATATGAGGTGATATTAAAAAGTTTTGAGAATATATTTTTTAACACGCCACTAGATGGCAGTACAAGGCTGCACTCTCAGTCTCAGCGAGCACTGAACTCCATCAGTCAGTGTGCCAAAAGATTTCGTCTTGTGTACAATGGGAGCTGTGCAACTGGTGCTTTTCTAACCACGTGCATTGTCACGTCTTTTTTTTTTTTTTTTCCTGGACAGCAAGTTAAAACAAAGAGCGAACATAAAATGCTGTTTGAAACTGAGCAAATCTGCCACAGAGATGTTTTGCATGATTCAGCAAGTTTACGGTGGTGCTGCAATGAGTCGTTCATGGTGGTTTTAGTGGCACGTACAGTTAGTGCTGTAGCTATCGAATATTTTAGTAATCGAGTATTCTAACAAAAATGTAATCAATTAATCGAGTAATCCGATAAAATGTACTTTTGCTTAAACAGCAATGTAAAATATATAAGAGAAACCAAGATTAATTGGTTTTCTTTTTAGAAAAATCAACTTTTATTTTTTAAATGCATTTTATCAAAAACATTGTCATTATTCTCAATACAAGGAATAGCTTAAAGTTGACTGAGACGAATTTAAGTGCATTACAGTGCTATACATTCTTATTTTAAAGCCTTTTCTCAGATGCAAAAACTAAAAAAAAAAAAAAAAGGTATTTTAAGTGACTAAGTATCAAAAAAAACTAAGGCACACATTAAAATAAATAATTATACAATAACACTAAGGTGTGCAACTAAAAGTTTCAAAATCTACAGCTCAGGCATAACATAAGCCTTTACATGCGCCGTGTTGCTACCATGTTTGTCCTAAGCTTGTGAACAGAGCTAATCTAGAAACTTTTTGATACCCACTCATAGGGGTGGGCGATATACCGGTATACACGGTTAACCGGTAGAAATTTGTCAACTGATAGAGATTTTGGTCTATCGTCTTAATCGCGGTTGAGATCATGAGACGTTGCACGTTACGTAACCACGCAATACACATTCACTTCTGTGGGAAGCCAAACACATCTAAAGTGGGACTAAAC
>JAQMYK010000018.1:8536031-8550825 GCA_030014345.1 Clarias buthupogon | reverse complement strand
TAGATAGATAGATAGATAGATAGATAGATAGATAGATAGATAGATAGATAGATAGATAGATAGATAGATAGCATTTTAAGTAAATAGATTTTCTGTTTTGTGCTCATTTACAGGAATGGGAATAAACTTAAAGCCAAATGCACTTGTGCTCATGTGCATAAATGGCAGCATATTTTAGAGGAAATTATCTGCCATCCAGGCTGTACGCGCATCCTTTCTTCCCCTTCTGCACATCTCAGTCGACAGAAAGCCATGCAGCATTTCAGAAAGCAGGGACAGAATGCTTTATATGGCATTTTTTTATTTTTTCCAAAAGCAAGAGGCAGCGAGAGAAAACGAGAAAAGAGATTAAGGAAGGTGTAGAGCTCTGATTCCTCTGACTAATCTCCTGGAAACATGCGCAAACCTTGCAAGAGAGAGAGAGAACAAAGGAGTGATCGAGGGGAACGACAGGTGAAACAGAGGGTATGATAAGACAGCAATAGAGATGTTTGCAGGGAATCTGAGCTTCCCACATGAACAATTTGAGCATAATTATTAGGAACTGAGTGAGGTTGCATGAGAGAGAGATAGAGCAAGCAAAGCAAGGGAAGGGAAGGGAAGGGAGAGGGAGAGAGAGAGAGAGAGGGAGGGAGAGGAAAGCCACGCTCACTCACTGTGACAATACCAAAGCAAGCAGAGAACGTGAGAAGGAGGGGTAGAGAGAGGAGAGGAGAGGAAAGCAGAAGCCTTGAGAGCGTTTGAGAGACTAGTAGTGACAGAAGGGTCAGAGGGAGCGGTAAAGATAGAGAGAGAGAGAAAGGAAAAAAGAATGGAGGGCTAAAAAAGGAAAGGAAATGGAAGGATGGGAGAAAGGGATAAAGACGTAGATGTGGCAGTGAAATTTCCAGAGACGGACAGTCACATCTAAAGACAGGAAGGAAAGAAAGGAAGATAAATGTAGAGTAACTAATACTGTGACTGATGGAGATTGTGTGATGCCCTACTGGTGGATTATGCCAGACGAAAGTGTGTATTAGTTTGTGACGTGAGTAAGCGGTGTGAAAGTCTAGGGGCATCCAGGGTCAATGTGGAGTGAGGCTTGCTTCAGTTCCAGCACATACACTCTCATCATGGGATATCAGAAGCTCTCCATCCGGAAGACCTCATAGCAGGACTGCACAGTCTCTTCTCCTTCTTCTCCTTCTTTCTCTCGCTTCCTCCTGTTGCTGTTCAACTCCAGAAAGAAAGCGACATCGAGCCTTGTGGATCCCGAGGAGATCTGAGCAGCGCCGAGGCAGTTCGTAGTGTTCGGTGGATGCCTCCAGTATCCAACCATGGGGGAATGGACCATCCTCGAACGCCTCCTAGAGGCTGCTGTTCAACAGCACTCTACTATGATTGGGAGGTAAGAAACCCTCTTTGTGTTTGCGCTTAAATGATTTGTTTCCCAGCGTGTGGAATGTGTCAGCATCATGAAAGAGATCGTTTCATCACAGACCTTTTGTTCCATTCAGCTCAATAAGGAAAATGATCTGTCGAAGCCACTGAGGGAAAATACTGACAGATTCTTTACACATATTCAGTGCATATACAGTATATTTATATACCCAGTGTAGATAAGATCCCCTCTGGACCCTCACTTACAGTATGACCTAGGTCTTGTGAATCAAAATCTGAAATGGCGATGAATTAAAACAGCTCATACTGTAACAAGCATTTCTTGTTCAGTTGTAGACACTGGCCCATTATTGTGGCTTATGGCAGAGAGAGTGATGTGCTGGGTGATCATATGCTGGTGGGGCTTTGAGTAAATCCTGTAGGATAAGCAAAGCAAACACACACACTCACACACACACTACTGCTGCTGTTTAAATTACATTAAATGCAGCGAAACCTCATTTCATATCTATTACAAAGCACACACACACCACACTGTACACTGGTTCACTGTAAGTCTTTCATCCAAACATCTAAAGTTACACTATTTAAAAACATAGACCTGTATATGTACAAAAAAATCATACTGCAATCGCAATTACATACGATTACAGAAGAATATTTCATTGAAGCAATAGAATATTTAAACAAATATGCTTTTTTGTATATTGCGTACAAAAAATATTCTACTTGTTACCGAAAAAGCAACTAAAAATATGATAAAAAATCTTTTTATAACATTTTAGCAAAAATTTTAAATATAATCTTTAATAAAAGCTGATGAGAGTAAAAAAAATTATCAGCCATTACTGTTAATTGTGAGTCAATTTTCTGTATCACTATAAATACTCTATGCAAAACTATATGGCCAAAAAATATAGTCACACACACTAATATTTTATTCAATTACTCTAATGACAGCACACAATATGGTGGCCAATTCATGTGTGAAAATTATTCCTTAAGCTCCTATTGCCACTATTTCACCTGTAATATGTGCTGTCTCATCAGAGAGAAAAAAACATCCATAGATGTGATACCCTGGTAAGTCAATACATTTAAGTCATCAACTGATTTCATTTCATTGCCACTTATCATTGCCGAGTCTAGACCTGACCAACTGAAGCAACCCCAGGTCATAATATTGCCTCCAGAGGCTTGTACAGTGGCCATTATGCACAGTAGGCACAGTGCTTCATGTGCTTAACTTCTTACCCTGATGCCAACAATTGCTCTTGCATAGGGTCAATCTGCATTCATCAGACCACAAGGCCTTTTTCCATTCCTCCAAAGTTCAATCTTTTTGCTCTCTAACAATCTCACAATGTCTCATTATGTCTCACTAACATGTGGTTTTCTTATGGCCACACATCTGTTTAGTCCCAATTCTGTGAGTTCTCATTGTAATGTCAATCTCTAATTGTAGCTGCCAATTTTTTTTAATGATGCAACTGCACCAAGAGTAACACTTCAACACTATCCTTCCACATTTTAATAATGCGTTGAATGGAACCCAATTCCAGCAACTTTAATGATTTCTTTAGACCAAAAATCTGTCCCTTTGGAAATGATGACTTTTTTGACCAGGCAAAAAAGTGTGCATGGAGTTTGCATGTTCTCCCTGTGCTTGGTGGGTTTCCTCCCACAGTCCAAAGACCTGCAGATTAGGCTAATTGGCATTTCCAAATTGCTCATAGTGTGTGAATGAGCATGTGAGTGTGTGTAGATGTGTGTGCCCTGGGATAGATTGGCACCCTGTCCAGGGTGTACCCTGCCTTGTGCCCTAAATCTCCTGGGATAGGCTCCAGACCCCTTATGACCCTGTATACATGATAAAGCGGTGTGTACAATGAGTGAGTGTCATTGAAATCCTTAGTCTAACTTGTACTGAACCAGAACACTATGTAAGTGCCTCATGGGCAACTGTCTAATCCGAAGCTAAAGGTCAACTATGTTGGTAGTTATATTAGCAAGTGACAATCGAAAATGACTTTGGCTTTGTATCTTGTGGCTTGTTTCGGTTGCTGTTTATGGACTTGAACTGTCCATTTTTTTTGTCTCAATTAAAATTATAAATATCTGACCAGTCAACTTTCCTTTTTCGCTTTCCTTTAATTTTTTCTATAAAAATAAATAAACATAAGAAATAATGTTTGAATGAGGAAATTAAATACACGTCACGCCACACACTTGAATTAGGATTTTATGTCTTAAGATTGGTCTGAGAAATCATTCTAGCCTATCAGAACTTTAGAGCTGTACATTGTCTCTCAGCAACAAAGAATATTCATTGGATTCATATTCTATAATATTCACGTGATAATGAAGCCAGTCACTCACACAGCATAGGAATATGGTTACTAAGCAACAACACACTCCTAATAAACAAAAGTCCTGGACCGGGTTTAGCTGTTTGCCCTTGCACACCACTTTAAATGCAAAATATTTTACATTTAATATTCATTTGAATGAACTTTGCCTGTATCTTTGTGTCAGAGATTTGAACTGAACTTCTCAATTTCTGCTTTCAGCAATGGAAGTCTTTCATATGATTAAAGTCATGAGAACACTGTTGCTAAGCAACTGAGACAATATGGATTTCAAGCACATGCTTATGGCGGAGGATAGCGACTTGACTAGCTAGTCATTTATTCGAGCAAAGTAAAGACACAATGAGACATGAATATCAACATTTCCCTCAAACATGCTGGGAAATTACTAAGAAGAGAGGAGTTTCTTTGTGCACAGAAAATTGAGTTTCGCTGGTACGCATGACAATAAAGGTTTGAAATGTTGAAACATAAAGAAATTTACACCAAAACCACACTTAGTGCCGAGCGCAAATGCTACCTCCAAGGCACCATGCTAAGAAACAAGCTAAGTAAAACCCAGATTTTAGAAATCTCCCTGTTTATCGTCAAATCTAAATAATTCTAATAAAAACAGTGGCAGTTTTATTTTTAAAAATCATGATTTTTTTTTTACATGTTTATTAATTAATTTAATCATTCATTTATTTATTTACAAATGATTCATGAATTTTCATGTACACTTTTACATGATTTACTCATTACTTCATGGGATTTTTACACAAATCATGTATTTTCACCCGATATCATCCCATGTTGTTCACACGATCTCATAAGTGGTTACATCATTTTCAGGGAATAAAATATAAACTCTTGCAATGTCACAAGTTTTTCACCTGAATATACAGTAGTATTGTTGATAAGTATACTTTTCTTTACAGTTGTCTTGAAGAATAGTCCTCTAGGCTTCCTGAAGGATTTTTTTGCTCTTATTTTAAGTCTAGTCCCTGTTTCAGATAAATGTTTTTGTTTCTTAAGTGACCTATGAATCATTTAAGCATAAAAAAAACATCTAACTTAAAGGATGAACCAGTGACAAACAGGTGCAGATGGTGAGAAATGATCAGGCTGGTGATTAGTACAGTGTACTGGTGATGCTGAATGCTGAGGGGTTGGAACAGATGAGAGGGGAAATGAGGTTGCTGCTGAGTTAACCCATTCTCATTTTAAAAATTTAATCTACATAATTTAATTCAATTTAATATGTAGAAATGACTGGTGGATCAAGACTTTTGCACAATTAGCTATGTAAAATGCTGATTAACATTAATATTAGCAAAGACTGTAATACAAACATTACGTAATACAAACATCACGTTGAAGTGCACTTGGACCTTCAGCTCCATGAACGCTTTTGACGAGTTAACACTAGAAACACACAAATGTTTATCTGATAATGATTTATGAAAGTGCAGTCGTTATTCTTTTCAATTGTATATCAATTGTCTTTATATGACTCCTTTAGGAGTACTGTTGCTAATTTTGTGTGCCCTTGATCATAAATAAATGACTCCATCATGGCAGCTATTTTGTAATATATTTTTAACCAAAGAGTGATATTTTGGTTAAAGGATTATTACAGTCGATTTCACACTGAGATAGGGCGGAGTGAGTGGATTGCCACTTGTGCTGAAGCCTTGACTTAATCCATTTTTTGTTATCGTGCTCTATAATTTTTTTTCCATGTTACTTGTACTAATGAGAATTAATATACAATGAGTGTTGTACATTTAATGCACCATTATTGTTTTTAATAAATACACCTGCAAGCAAACCCTGGCATTTATAATGCCAATCCATTAGTCAAGGGACATAAAATGCTATTAAATCATGCATGCTTCGATATGTTTCTTGCGTAAGGAAACATCTATCTCCATTCCATCCTCTGTGCATTGATCCTTTATATTGCCTAATTTTATCCTTTGATTAGACAGACTCTTGCTATGACCATGACACTGATTTGCACAGTGAGGTTTTAAACCTTATCCATGCTTAAACCGAATACACTTCTGGGTTAAGAATCACTGCACTGTACACACACATATTCTCATTCATTATTCTACACCGTTCAGTTGCACCTCAGTGCACGCAATCAGGTTTCTGTGATCTCAAGTGTGAGTCTTCCAAGCAGTCGTGATTACAATCCTGTGACTATAATTAGAAAGGCATCTTTTTATAGCATCTCACTTTGTTTTTTTTTTTTACCTAGAATGTGTTTTTTTTTTTTTTTTTTTTTAAGAGCTGGTATATTTGGCTTCAACTGCTCTTTCGGGGTGACATTCCTATTCGCAAATTTAGAGGGTAAGACATAAGGAATATTATAAATAGTCTCCTTTAATATTCGCAAATACTGTATATATTACTTGATGGGATGAGACTGTGACTCTCACTGTGAAATGAAGAATGTTTATGTCTATAATAGGGAATTCAGCACTAAAATGGCTCTGCTTCCTAAAACGTACTTTAGAGAAGTGGTTTCTCTGGGAAGAGTAAATGTAACCATTTTAGGGAAAGAGGAGAAAGCTTCAAATATGAATTGGCAAATCATCAATATAAAAATGTGTGAGGAATAATTTACTCTAGTCATAAAAGAATATTTTTATTTAAACATTTATATTCATTGATATTTTACAACAAACATGACAATACAGTTTTTTTATTTTGATGAAGTGTAAAAAAAAACAAGTCAAACCAGGACTTGTGATCAAATTTCTTGTGAATGAAGGTATAAAACTTATTGACATTGAGGCCATTTAGCACAGTATGGCGATAAGACTATTCACCAATATCTTCAATATTTGAATGGTGCAAACATTTTAAAAAGGCTGTACATCTGTGAATGATGATCCTAACAGTACAGTACAGTAGGCAACATCATCATCAACTTCTATGTCATTACACTGTGATGTAATAATACATCTTCCTTTGATTATCAGATCATCATTATCACTTGCATGTTTACATTTACAGCAGATACCCTTATCCAGAGTGAATTACATCTTTTTAAAAATCTCATTACACATCTGAGGGCCTTGCTCAAGGGCCCAACAGTGACAACTTGTTGGTTGTGGGGTTTGAACCTGGGACCTTCTGAACCATAGGCCAGTGCCTTAATCACTGAGCTATCCCTGACCCTTATTACATATTACAGGAACTCGGCTGGGAGTTATTGCCACGTCCCCTGACCTCGTTCCAAGCCATTCCAACATTTTTGTGCCAATAAAGAAGGCCGTTTTTTAAGATGTGAAGCAGGTAGTCCGATCATGTCACCGGTGTACTAAGAAAAACTATCCAAGTACTGTTGAAACTCAGTGTAGCAGGGGATTATATAGAGAAATAAAGGTAGTTTTTACTTTCAAAATTGTGTTCTGTTATTCTGCACAATCAAAAGTCCCAGTTTGACTTGAACACACAAAGAGGATTTCACAAAGCAGATAATGATTTTATGCATTCATATTTGTTGACAAAGCAAATTGCCAAGGCGAAGAGGATACAGAGTGTTCTTGTCAGTTTAGAAATTAAAACCTTTTATTTACTCTTTTGTATTAAATGGAGTTTGTGTTTCTGTCTAGCAGTCTAGCAGTAGAGCTTTAATGAAACCTAAAATGGAGATTGGCCTTTATGATTTCATGTTTATTTAAAGGAAGCTCAATATATCCATTACTCATCGCAGATGAGATCCAAGCCTGTCAAACAATGCTGCTTTAATACTAACCTGTCCATAATGAATTGCTCATCTTAATGCACCGATGATCCCCTAAGGAGGTCATTTTCTAAAAAGCATTTGTGCTCTGTTACAGGCGACAGGATGAAACGCTCAAGTCCGATTCTCTTGTTTTCTTTACCTGATTGGGGTCAGTGCATTAGACGGACAGTAGATCAATAAAAGCGTCCGTTTTTCCCCACCACCAACATTTCATACCAGTGCGTTTCTTGGGAATGAGATTCTCCGAGAAGTCATTCAGCTGAGACCCATTAGCTGAATAAATCTTTTTCAATCTGCTGTGGCTGAAGTGAAGGCATTACTGTTTAACCCAAAATAAATGAAGAACAATGCAAAGGACTGTCAATCACAAGAGCACAGAACCAGGTAAAATAGGGCTGTACTGTTTCTTTTCAGTGCTCCAAATATTCAGATCTGTACTCACATTTAAACCCAAAGTGGGCGTGGCATAAACTGATGCATATCCCTAATCTCGATCAAATGAAACCAGATGCCTCGTGAACCAAGCTTTTTACTCTTATCCATAACAAAGGATTATTGCGGGCTGTATGCAAGACATACAGTACCATGAGAGCTGATTAGCATATTTAAAACTGCTTATTGTAGTGTACATCAGTGTTGACAGCAAAATGCTCCTAAACTGACAAGCTGTTATAAGAATGCTCGAACATGTTAAGCTGGCATGGAAAACTCTGGCACATACCAGAGGTGGATTTGAAGCCAACTTGGCTGACACTCACAAGAATATAAAAGGCAAAGACACAACCCCCAACACACACACAGTAGCAAACATATCCATGATTATAATAAAATTTATGCTTCATCCATCTATCCATCCATTAACGATCCACCCATCCATATGATTAGCCACTTATTTATTTCCTCTTTCTGTTATAGTTTCATTGGTTCTTTTTTTTTATCTACTAATGCACTTCTTTTTGAGAATGCTGGATACTCCTTTAAAAACCTTTCTTTTCCTTTATATCTGTCCTACTCTATTTCATCCTTCACTGCCTATAGGGTCATCTGAGTTGAGATCTTGAAATAGAGATCGAGGGCATGAATGTTAAAACTGCCCTGAGATGAATATATAGTAGAACCTGTTTCCTCCAACAATAGTTCCAATATTTGCAATTATATGGCTTTATTCAATTTCCCAACACTGGAAAAACATAGTAAATTGAATTCATATATTTTTTTTAAAAATCATTCATCATTTTTCACAATGGTTAAATATAGACAGTAACAAGGTGAGAGGATTTTTTTTCCAGAATACAAATACACAAAATGTGGTTATCTAGCATCCTTGCTAAATTTATGAAAGTATTATGCAATTAAAATGATTCAGTTGAAAACAAATTTTATATAAAAAAAAAAAAATTCAAAATGTATTCAAAATTTGCGAACCAAGTTTTCCATTTAGTGTGACCAAGATAAATTGTAGTTACAGTATAGTGCGCTGAGACAGCCAAAAGTGCTCAATGGGTTTCATTAATGTCATGAAGTATTTTTTTTAAACATCCACATAGCTTGTTGTAAAGAACCCTTAAAAAGTGTTTTGCTTTTACAAAAATATAGTCCCCTCTGACTTGGCTGGTCTAAAACCTTCTACATGTTCCCACCTTATTGGTTTATTTCTTTGCCAGTACAGTAATAGGTGCAATGGTTATGATTTTGGCTGAAAATGGCTAGCATTTCTCCCATAGACAGCTTACCAGTCTTTTTAACAACAAATGAAGTTTTCAGAGATGTAAACCCAGGGCCTAAAAGAAGGGCCTAAGCATTAAGTGCTATTTAATTTGCGTAAATTCAACTAACAGAGCACACCTACTGTAGGCAACAAGATGCATCTGTCCATCATGTGTTTCAATATTTTTGAAAAAGGGGGAATGTAAACAAAAGGTTTTTAAAAAAAAGTATAAACAAAATTTCACGATTGAATGGTGAAATTTTACCCCATCTTGTTATATTATTCTTTTGATCTCAAAACCAAATGTATAGCAAGAACAAAATAATTGGCTTTGCAGTTGTAATTCTTTAGGACGCTTGTAAGTGCTACCAACACAAAAGAATTGGAATTAACCAAAATGTACTTATGCTTTGTCTAAGGTTTCGTGATGTACATACACCATCATACACAACATTGGTAACACATATTTTTTACTATGATAAAAGTAGGCTCATCTCGTAAAAGTTCAATTATACAGATTTAAAGTTCAATTTTAATATTAATTATATAGTAAATAACTTTAAGAACTTAATGAAAACAAATACTAGAAATATTTGTTACTTTTAATTGCATTTAAATTTCCATTGTAAGTAGGTTGTAGGATAAGAAGGTGGTACGACAAGGGGAATACTCCTACTCCTAGCGATCGAGAGTATGTGTCAGGAATTCCAGGACAATAAATTGGGCACAGTCCACATCATATAATGTCAAATGTTTATTGTTTACTGTTTCTGTTACCACTACCTCAACTCATACCTCATCACTAAAAAAAAAAAAAACTGTAACGTGTTACGTTGTTGTGTTACGTTGTTCTGTAGCTCTTTGTTTGCACATCTACACGCGCACTTTGTTGTCTGTTGTCTATTGTTGTCTCTTTTTTGTATATTTTTCTCTTTTTGTATAGAAATAGTTTTTTTTTTTAGGTTAACTTAAAAAGGTAAATCTGTCATATCTGAGCTAGTCAGCTAATTAGATCTCTTAGTTAGCTAGCTGGTTCCCGTAGAGTGTGTTGTTAATTTATGTTGTGGCATGTATGTAGCACCTTGGTCCTGGAGGAACATTGTTTCGTTTCACTGTGTACTGAAGTGTATATGACAATAAAAGCCTACTTGAAACTTGAACTTGAAAACTTGATATACAGTAGCACAAGTTTCAGATAACAATAACCTTTAGTGAACTCAGATACTGCACTGCATACTGCATAAGTGAAGTACAATTTATAGGCCAATGAACATGTTGAATGAAACCCTGCAGTTAAAAAGTCAGCATGTGTTTTGGTGAGACAACCTTGTGAGCTGATTTACACTGAAATCTAGGTTCACTTATGTGGATCTCAATTCACTTATTGTTGATGAGATATTCATTAAGACTTTAACCTATGAATGCAAAAGAAATAATAAAGAAAGGTCGGGGGAAAATCATTTAAATTACACTGTGTCTAATAGTAGAGACGTAAACATTAAAATATGTGTTTTAGCTGGATTTGAATGTTTCTATGCACCCCTATAATGGGTCATACCATTGCTTCACTGCTGCCTCAAGCTTTTGTTTTTTATTACATAATGAACCTTTGTGAAAAACAAATGTATAAATTTAGGCTTAACTTTGTTTGCTAGTCCTAATTGCAGCATGAATTCATTTACCAAATTAGTTTGTATATTAAATGTTAAATATTTTAATGCAAGCTAATATCAGTTGCTTAAGCAAATGAGTCCTCATGTAATTTATAACATTAAAACTGAAAACTCCTTAAAAGGTCATTAGGTCATCTTCTGAAGCTTTTTATATCTTTATTCATAATACATTCATTATGGTAAGTTTTATTATATTCCATTCATCCATCAAGGAACCTCTGTAGTCCAACCATGGAGGATAATGGTGACCAGTGTATTTATTTCCATTTTTACGACCATAGTAGGACCTTTGGCTAACATTCACACACCACAGGTAATTTGGGAACACCAATTAGCCTAATGTACATGTCTTTGGACTGTGGGAGGGAACCAGAGTACCTTGAGGAAACCAACCAAGCATGGGGAGAACATGCAACCTCTATGCACACGGATCTCAATGCGGGAATCGAACCCGGACCAACAGTGCTAACCACTAAGCCTCTAGTAAATTATAGTAGATATCATAATATAGCATAAAATCCCCAAGGTACTTTAGACACCAATGGTAAGCACCATGTGACCTTATAGAGTGCCAAGATAGGAACTATGTCTCTTCAGTGGCTTAAATGGTAATTTTAAAAAAGTGTTCACTATGGTTGAAGGAGTCACTTAGACTATAATAATAATACATGATTGCTGTCGGCATTTAATTGCCCAATAAATTTATGTAATTGACATTTTTCATGACAATTTGCCTTTAAAAAGATTTCATATCATTTGCGTGGGCATTGCCTCTACTGAGACAAGTAGTGCAACACCACAGGAGATTATTGATGACAACTAGCGCTCAGATGATGAATTAATATGAACTGAGAATGTCATCTGCGAGCTGAGTTAGACATCATTGCCTTCTACAGAAAAAAATATTATAAAACAATTGAATCTTGACATCATGGTATTAGTTGGAGTTTAGTATGATCAAATGAATTAGAGTATTCATAGTATTTGAGTTTATGAGTTGTCTGTGGCCCTTTATTGCAGCCAAAAACCGCCAATATTTATTTGTTATAACCACTCTTATTGGACTAAATACTTCTTATCCATTCCTAAACGGCTTGTAGTGTGAAACTTATAGGGTCAAATACAAACACATGCAGTGACAGAACATCTGGAGTAAGTGTTACTGCTTGAAGTAACTTGAAGTTATAATTTCCTGTATGACTTTATCAGTCTCTCAAATCATCAAGGAATTTTTTCTCATTCTTTTTTACAACATTGTTTCAGTTTATTGATGTTTTCAGGCATTTCCTTATGCACGGCTCTCATTCCAAATTCCTTGGTTTCTGTATTTCGACCACGCTTTAGCTGTCGGACAGATGGCCTCACGTTTGCCTCTAGAATACTCTGGTATACAGAGGAGTTCTTGGTCAACTCAATGACTACAAGGTGCCCAGGTCCTGTGATTGCAAAAACAATCCTTAATCATCACCCCTCCACCACCATGCTTGACAGTGGGTATGAGGTATTTCTGCTGAAATGCTGTCTGGTTTTCTTCAAACATGGCACTAGGCATTAAGACCAAACAACTCCACTTTGGTCTCATCCGTCCATCAGACATTGTACCAGAAGTCTTGCAGCTTGTTCAGATTCAGTTTTGTGAACCTCAGACGTGCTTCGGGGTTCTTTTAGACAGGAGCGGTTTCTCCTGCCAACCCTTCCATGCAAACTGCATTTGTTCAGTCTTCTTCTAATTGTGCTGTCATTGACTTTAACATTTAACATGCTCAATGAGGTATGTAAGGTCTGAGATGTAGCTCTTGGGTCTTTTGTATTTTTCTGACTAGCTTGGGATGAATGTGCTGCGACATCCACTAGGAAGATTGGCAACTGTCTTGAATGCTTTCCACGTGTGACTAATCTTACTGGTGAAATGGTTGCATTTTTATGACTATTGCTTATGTCTTTCCCGCTTGTCATGAAGTGTTGTCAAATCTGAATGTGCAAGACAAGCAAACTGCCAAAACTTTACACATGCTAATGATCAGTTAAGTAATGGCTGATGGGTAGCAGCACTCGCCCTCTTAAATCCTGCGGAAGCAGTAGGGGAGTACTTAGTATTGTCCAGATGTTTTTTCTTTTTGAATATTTTTTTATTAAATAGATAATTGATTAATATTAATTACAGTAATAAAATAATATATTCAGAAATAACCAACTGAGATCACTGGATTCAAAGATTAACAGATCTATCCCTGTTCTCTCTGAAATGACTATATGAACAACATGAACTCACTGTTGCGAAGTCCCAACAACACACAGATGCTAACTATTCAAAAGAGTTACAGAGAGATCCAGAAAGGTCTATCAAGTTTGTGGATCTTAATGGCACGTTCCCCACCTTGGGAAATCATTAGAACAGACGTCTTTGCACTATCATATTTCCTTGAAAACAAGACAAGCTGTGTTTCTTTTCAAGATAGAGGTGGTGAAAAGAGAAACTGATGAAGGAATATTTGATTATCGCTGGTCCAACATCAGAGAACAGGACCGAACTACCCTCAAATGACATGTCATGTAAAGCCCTTTGGAGAATATAGCCCAGGCTGTTATGGGAAAAGCATCAGGTTAGTGATTGTAACAATAACTCCACATCACACGGCCCCATTGTTGATTATTTTCCTATAACAGCATTTCATGAAGTGTTTTATTCATTAAGGAATATATAGTTCTATAAAAAATATCTAATGCATGATACGTGTTAGTATTAGTGTGTGTGTGTGTGTGTGTGTGTGTTCAGAGTTATAGGCTGTCATTGCTTCTGTATACATGAGCCAAAGTGAGGAAATATATGAAAGCCAGTGGATTAAACATTACACACATTAGAATGTCCTATAAACACAACTGTGATTCATATGCTATACAAATGTCATAGCGCCAAACCCTGGCGTTTTTGTTTGCGTTTCTGAGTGTGTGTCATGGTGTGTGTGATGCACTGTCATACACAGATGACTGCCACCATTGGAAGGCACAATCAGAAAACAAACACAAGCTCACACACGGGCGTTAAACACCACAAACACGACCTCTCACGAGTGATTCATATGCACGGAGACACACTTTAATGGCCAGATGGTCAGCCACACACACAAACACACACACACACACACACAAACACACACACACACATGCAGAGAAAAAGAGAAAGAGAGAGGACTGTGCCGCAGCTATGTTTAAAGCCAGTGAAAATCATGCCAGCACTCCAGAAAGTCATATATCGGGAGACTCCTCGTAGTTTTCGCAGACTAGCACATACACACACTTTTACATTGTATTCAACAATTATACTCCTGTTTGCAAACACACACACACATTGTGCCAACACAATTTGCTATTTGCTAGCAAGTGTATATCTATGTATCAAAACCAAGCACCTATTCTGAGGCCAAGAGGCATCTGGTAGTTTACTGTAAAATTTAATAATCAGACTCGCAGATTCACACATTCACATACACACACAAACACACACATATTTGAATAAGCTTGAGGAATATGGCACAAATTGAATTATGTGCTGGTACTCACACAAACATGCATAAGTGATTGTACAAATATTATATTTTTAAAAATCTGTTCAGTTATTTTATTTGTATCGCACTTTAGAAAAAAAATTAAATCTTGGATGCATAACAATTTAGCACAAACCAGGATGTAAATTTTTCGATCATTTAAAGACCAGGCTATAGGTGAGCTAAAAATGTTTTTATTTTGGGATTTGCAAAACAAGGCGGCACGGTGGTGTAGTGGTTAGCACTGTCGCCTTGCACCTCCAGGGTCTGGGTTCGATTCTCGGCCAGTCTCGATTTCCGTCTCTGTGTGCATGGAGTTTGCATGTTCTCCCCGTGCTTGGTGGGTTTCCTCCGGGTTCTCCGGTTTCCTCCCA
>JAQMYK010000018.1:8482116-8511164 GCA_030014345.1 Clarias buthupogon | reverse complement strand
TTTTTCCTTGCCACTGTCGCCCTCGGCTTGCTCACCAGGGACTATCTGACCATTTTGATTCATGCACATTCACATTCCATACAAACTTAAATAATTATTTTGATTGTGTAAAGCTGCTTTGCAACAATGGCAATTGTTAAAAGCGCTGTACAAATAAAATAGAATTTAATTGATTGAATAGAGTCTTGTACTTTAATTTAAAGTACTTAGTTTGTGTACAGTACTTCTGCTACCTCTGCTTTAGAAAGCATTGATTTCCAGCAGCCTGAAATATACAATACATAATGTTTATATATAATTGTATGTTATTTGTATAATTATATTAATTGTACCTGTGTAGGATGGTGTATACAATTATGTATAAAGAAATCAAAGCTCTTTATTATTTTGTGTCTTGACTGGCTCATGCTACTCTTCCATGTGACATCCATTAGGAAAACACTGCACTCTTATTTGTTACTGAATTGTCTAACAATGAATCAAAGGATAACTTAATTCGTTTATATACATTAATAAAAAAAAATCCCAAATGATGTAATGTCCTTTAAAGTGGATGCAAAGCTTATTTTATACAAAAGCCTATGCAGGACTGCACTGACAAATGAACTATACAGTATTCACATCCTGTTTCCTCATCCTTGTGTCCTCTGTAATCATCTAGAGTTATCAGAATGGTGAATGGCGCATGTATGTGAGACACACGTGCCTCTCCCTATTTCCATCTCCACACCCCACCAGTCACATGATTGTTGAACAGAGTTAGGATTGAAGGCTTGTTGCCAGGGCGATAAGCCAGGCAGTAATATGTGAAAGCGCTGCAGGGATTAGTGTGTAGACAGATGGCCAGAGAAGCGCGTCACTTCCTGAGAGTGAGGCAGGATCGCGGGCCTTGTCCCCAATATGACCGTGATCGCTACTGTCACCACTTGCAGGGTGTACACAACACCTCAAGCTCACCAGTCCCCTTGTTAATCGTTATCTCTCACTTATTCTATTACAAAATTAGTATTAAAATATATATAGGTCCGATTGACCAATGTAGAGCATGATGTAGGGCAAAGCAGCCAAACAAGCCTGATTCAGGATCTGCTGCTAATGTGTTCGTGCCAGATACCTTGTAGAGCTGGGGTCCGGCTTCGATTCCCAGCCAGGCTCGATTCCCATCTCTGTGTGCATGGAGTTTGCATGTTCTCCCCGTGCTTGGTGGGTTTCCTCCCACAGTAGAAAGAGCTGCCGATTAGGCTAATTGGTGTTCCCAAATTGCCTGTAGTGTGTGAATGAATTTGTGATTGTGTATATGTGTGTGCCATGCGATGGATTGGCACCCTGTCCAGAGTGTACCTCACTTTGTGCCCTAAGCCTCCTGGAACAGGCTCCAGGCCCCCTGCGAACCTGAATACAGGATAAAGCAGTATAGACGATGAGTGAGTGAGTGTTCAAAGTGGCACATGATTAATAGGGTGATATGGAGTCAAATATACTGTATATTTGAGATAAATATAAATCACAAGAAAACATTATTGTTAATAAATAAATCAACCTTAAATTGTGTTTGGTTAGCACTGTGGCATCGCACCGTCAGGGTTGAGGGTTCAAGGCCTGTCTTGGGTCTGTGTGTGTGAAGTTTGCATGTTATTCTTGTGCATATTGGGTTTCCTCGGGGTACTTTGGCTTCCTCTCACAGTCCAAAGACATGCAGGCGTTTCCCAAATTCCCCAGAGTGTGTGAGTGAGCACCACATCCAAAATGAACCCTGCTTAGCACCCCTGGCATAAGCTTCAGGGTTCCCGCAACCCTGTATAGAGTTATATACTGTATATATAGAGAATGAATGAGTGAGTAAGTAAAAGTAAATATGTTTTTGATCTTGCCTCTTCATCATTAATGTGTGTGCGTGTGTGACTGTGTTTATATAATTGCATCACTGCTAATGTTTGCTGTGTGTGGCAGTTAAAAAGTATAACTCATCCATATTTATTGTTTCACTAATTAAAATTCATGCACATTTTTTCTTCCAGATGTGTTTGCAATTGTAAGCGGAACGGTGGTGTAGTGGTTAGCACTGTCGCCTTGCACCTCCAGGGTCCGGGTTCGATTCCCGGCCAGGCTCGATTCCCGTCTCTGTGTTCAAGGAGTTTGCATGTTCTTTCTGTGCTTGGTGGGTTTCCTCCCACAGTCCAATGATATGCAGGTTAGGCTAATTGGCATTCCCAAATTGTGTGTAGTGTGTGAATGAGTGTGAGTTTATGTATGTGTGTGTGCTCTGTGATGGATTGGCACCCTGTCCAGGGTGTACCCTGCCTCGTGCCCTAGGCCTCCTGGGATAGGCTCCAGGTCCTCGCGACCCTGAATACAGGATAAAGCAGTATAGAATATGAGTGAGTGTTTGCAATGCAGCAGAAAAATGTCTCCATCAGAAAAATGTTTTATCTTCAGGGCTTTATGCTACACCCGAGAGAACATTAACCAATACATCGCAAAGAGAGATAAAAACAGAATAAGATAGACACAAAAGAGAGAGAGAGAGAAATTAATACAGAAAACTACAATTTGACTGGGGTGGAGTAAAATGAAGAAAAAGCAAACAGTATGAATAAATGAAAAGGTGGATGGATAATAGCAAAGAGAATGAAGGAAGAAGTATGGACCTGGAGAATGGAGATAAAGACACACTGTATGAGCTGTCCACTAACTGAGACAAAAGGGTGCGATATATCTCCAACATTCACCAATCAGTCACCAGCCAGCCATGAAAATCACACCCTCCAAACCTCACGCCGGGTGCTTGGCAGTGCTCCGGTGGCACAACACCACATACAGCCGCATTTGGCCCGCTCTCACAGCGCACACTAGCATCTACACATACACACACGGTGGCATGCTTGGACCAGGGCCACAGCTCATTCACACACATCTCTGTCTTCCTCAAGCCTCGACAGAAATAATCTTGCCAATTAGACAGACACGAAACACAAGGTCTCCTAAAGGGAGAACTTTACACACACACACACACGCACAAGGCTGAGTTATGTAACACTTCCAGTCACAGCATGTACTTTTAAGTAGGACCTGAGTCTAAGCCATAGAACTCATAGACGTAAATAGCCAATGACATCATTCTGTCCATAGAAACAAGAGCACATTTACCCTCATTCTCGTGCTCCCTTTGAGCACAGCAAAATTATTGTTTGTCTCTACACACCATGTCATTGTTCCCAAAACTGAAAAGTGTAAACATTTTATTTCATTTGAACATTTAAGAAATACCTACTGTAGTCTGACGACTCCCGATTTCTGCTGTGGCATGCAGATGTTAAGGTTAGAATTTGGCATATAGCACGATCTCTGGACCTGTCCTGCCTTGTGTCAACATTACAGGCTGGTGGTGGTCGTATAATGAAGTGGGGAATGTCTTCTTGGCACTCATTGTCGCCCTCAATACCAATCAAGCATGTATGGAATACTACTGCCAATTTGAGTGTGCATCCATTTATGGTTGCAATTTATTTTACAATAGCTACTGCAGTACACCTTAAACTGGCTCCATGAATGTGACAGTGAGATCATTGAATGACAGAGGCCACCAGATCTGAATCCTGATCACGTTTATCGTGGTGGATCTGGTTCACCTGGAGATTCACAGAATAAATGTACAGATGACCGACCTACAGCAGTTGTGTGATGAGGTCAGATCATGGACCAGGATCTTAAAGGAATGTTTTCAAGATCTTCTGGCATCATCGGTTTGAAGATTTTAGGCTGTTCTGAGCACAGAAAAGGGTTCCTATCATAGGCTCAGGCTTTAGTGTTTATTATTATTATTATTATTAGTAGTAGTAGTAGTAGTAGGACAAATGATTACAATAGACAATATTATTATTATTATTATTATTATTATTATTATTATTACCGAGATAAAATACAAGGGGTGTTCAAGTCAATCCGGGACTCATGTTGAACTTTCTTGTGAACCAAGGTGTTGTCAGGGGTTCACATACTTTTGGCCATATTGTGTATATGGTTCTTGTTGCATGTGCTTTGCAGAGATTTCTTCTTATTTCCTATAAGAACTGTTTGTCTGTGCCAGTGTTGACATGTATATAATTCCAATAATGTCAAAATGTCACAAATGCAAATATTTGGACCCAAATGACTTCTATATTAATACAATGCATAGAATTGTGCAAAACATCAAAGCTTATTAATCCATCATCCTTTCAGTTTTGTCCAAAACACTGCTTTGCTGTGATTTTTTTTAAATCTGGAGGGTTATTTTTAACCTGCACATATTATCCAGTTTATAGGTCAGTATTTATTTATTATATTTATTTATTGTTTTATTACTGTATTTCTCACCTCATTTCCATAATTAGTATAAAGGTGTTGTTTGTTTTTCAGCATATCCCTGAAATAGAAAAAGCTGAAGGACTTGAAGAGACGATTTATTATGGAGATTTATGGAGATTTAATGCAAATAATCTGCAATCCCATCATACATTTAAATGGTATGCAAACGATGAGTGCAGGTACATAGGTAACATTCAGCATTTGGTAATTTTCTGATTTTATTTACTTTCCCTGATTTAAATTAGGAAGACCTGCTTATTATTACTGCTATGTTGTTTAAGCCGCATGTAAGCTACAAGGCATAATTTAAAAGCCTTCCCCTTTATGAACCATTAATCTGATATGCTAAAAGCAGTCATTTCTACAAAGTTAACCCTCACTAAATAACTGCACAGCATGACAAATTTTACCGAACTTGGAAGTAGACATTGGTATCTGTAAATGCTTGCTCCAAAGACAATAATAAAGCATGTCTACAATACGTGTAGATGGTTAGATAGATTAAATTTTTTATTTGTCACATGGTCCCTTAAAAGGCAAACCGACACTTCAACTAGGACAGAGCTTCTAACCGTAAAGTCCTAAAACTCTGCACATTTAAAATACATCTAGAGTAGTGTCTGGATGTTGCACAGTCATGGGGGAGTACACACATACAGTACACATATACATACACACATACACACTGCTCCATTTAGCTTCCATTTATTATTAGCTTCCAGTTATTATTGTGCCTACTGTTTAAAAATAGGAACTGCAACAAGCACTAATAGAGGCCCACTGGGGCAGGAGTCATGCTGCCCCATGCTCATTGGTGGACCAATAAATAGAACACTTAATAGGTTTGCCTTATTGGGGTAGTTTTAATATACTCTATGGCCCAAAGACATAAAGTGTCTAAAGTCAAATTACCAGAATTAGATCTTAAAACATGCAGCCAATGTGTCTATAACGTTCACAACCATTTCTATTATAATCCATGTGCAGCATGTTAGAAAGGGGGATTATGGCATGAAGAACGTACATTAGAAATGCATGTCCACTGCAGTGGCCTTGTTTCCCACATGAGTACTGTGAAAAAAACAAAATAATTATACTGTATCTCTCTCTTTTGTCAGTGCCTCAGGGCTTATCCTGCTCCACTGCCCCTTGCTACACAAATTTTATATATTTTATTCTTCATTCCATATCATCTTTCAAACTGTCATGAAGGAAACAGAGCGATGAACGTGCAGGGCAAGTTCTCAGAACCGTGATAGAGAAAAACGGTCAGCCGATCAGCAAACAGACATAAACTAGACAAGACTAACTCTGTAAACATTAAACAGCATAAGGTCAAAATACTAAATCAAAACAGGTTGAGAAGAAAGGATTGGAGGCGTCACTGACACCATGATGGAGGCTTCATAAAGTAACACTAAGTGCTCTCATTAATCAACCATGCATAAACCACCCGTAGACCTTTCTATGTATAGACTGTGATTTATCAAAGTCTTCATGTGCATATATGTTTTATGTACAGGTCCTATGCTAAAACCCTTAGTGGTAGAAAAGCGTAATCACAGGGAAACTGATTATGAGACGCTTCCATACCGTTGATGTATTATCAATCAAAGCAACATCATTCAAATACATTTTGACTGTTCTGCTCATAACAAGGAGGATACAAATAATTAAAATGGATGGTAATAGAAAACAAATTTCCCATCTAAAGATAACCTGGTATGAGGCCTTGCTACAGACTTTGACATGTGTAGCTTTGCCTAGGGAACAGAGGTGGAGGGTGAAAACTAAGTTCATTTACTTAACAGTATTTAAATACATATTTCATGTATTTGTACTTTACTTGAGTAGTTTTATTTATGGATACTTTTAACGTTTACTCCACTACATCCTAAAACAAATGTCTGTACTTTCTACTTCACTACATTTCTGAATAGAGTTGCATTACATAACTACAGTGGTGTGTAGTATTTGAGGTGAGAATGCCTGCTGACAATTATGTGTAATTATGTGATCTGCCTTCCCTTCACGAAACCATTAACTATGTAGCAGGTGTTTGAGATGGTTTTAGATAGCAATAAAATAACATGTTCACAGTCAAGAAGAGAGGAAGTAGGGGAGAGACAAGGGACTAGAGTGAGTACTTTTGATACTTAAGTAAAACTGAAGGTGAGTTCTTCGTATTTTTAGTCAAGTAGAACCATAAATAGTGGCACAGTGGTGTAGTGTTTAGCACTGTGGCCTCACACCTCCATGGTTGAGGTTTCAATTCCCATCTGCTTGTGTGGAGTTTGCATGTTATCCCCGTGCATAGTGAGTTTCCACCAGGTTCCTCCCACAGTCCAAAGACATGCAGAGGCGTTCCCAAATTGCCTGTTGTTTGTGTGTGTGCCTTGTGTTGGATTGGCACCATTGCCAGGGTACACCCTGCCTCGTGTCCAAAGTCTCCTGGGATAGACTACAGGTCCCGATGACCCTATACAGGATAAGCAGCATAGAAGATGAATAAATAATGAAATGTAAATGGATGACATTTATTGTACTTGAGTATTATTTTACATAGGTTATCATAGAAACCTCTTTCTTGAGAGCGATGACTTGCTTATCAGTCATTATTAGTTATTTGGTGCCATTTTATTTTATATCTGCAAGCAATGCATCCCATTTTTGGAATGGTGAAAAACACCATAGCATACATACATATTGCTTTAACACTACTTTGTGCCTCAAGGGTTTTAGACACGTAAAAAATTGGAATACAGGTGTGGCATTTCTAAACAAGCCATAAAACGAATAATGGCATTAATTCATATCACTCATGCTCCAGTACATTACATTTCCAGATATGATGGATTTTCATCACAGCTTTGACTAATCAGGACACATGTAACTGAGTTCATTCCCTCCCATATATGCTAATTTAGGGATAATTTTTTAAGTAAATGAAGCAGACCAATTTAAAACATAGAAGATCAGTGTTATCAGTGTTTTTGCATACAGCTGTGTGTGCACAGGTGCGATAAAATGCAGAATTTCCTGTGCATTCTGGCAATTCGTACAGAGTATGATGCACACTAATAAATGGGACCCCTGCATATTGAGTAGTGTGGAGTAGTGTGATTATAAACAGGCGAGTGTCATTTGTAATCAGGTGCAGTGCTGGAAAGAATACAAAATGCAACAAGCACAGGCTATTCCAGTAATAAATCACTTGAGTAAACGTAAAAGTAGTCATTAAGGAAATTTGCTCAAGTAATTCGTCTGGTGAAAAAGATATTCATTTAAAATGTTCTTTTGGATTTAAAGAAGGAGAACTATGCTAAGTGAACACCATTTTGAATCATCAACATATGAATAAATGTCATGTTAGCTTTCAAGTCAAACGCTGCTGAGATTACAGTAGCTTTCTAAGTTTGTTAGCAAGCTGCCCCATGCTAATTTACACATATTTCTAGTTAACAAAGAAATTACCTTACTCATTATTCTGAACATCATACAGACTGCTGCAGCACCTAGATATACTGTATTTATCACAACATCCATCCATCCATCCACCCATCTAGTAGTCCAACAAGGGATCGTGGAGGCCAATAGTGACCCTTGTTTTTATGAACATGGTTGGACCTCTCGTCAAGATTCACACACATATTCACAAACTATGGGCAATTTGGGAATGACAATTAGCCTAATCTGCATGTCTTTGGACCGTGGGAGGAAACGGACTACCCAGAGGAAACCCACCAAGAACAAGGAGAACATGCAAACTCCATTCATTGCTAACCAACTAAGCCACCATGCCACCATTTATCACAACAAGGAATTGCTAAACGATAATTTTCAAATTGACATCGTAAGTTCCAACGCCAATCTAGCTCATACAACTAGGCTTACCTGGTTGCTGCAGGTTGGATTTTGTCCCTCATTATTATTATCATCCTGTGTTCTTTTGGAACATTTTACTGAAGATAAATTAGACCAGGTATGCTCATTTGTCACTAACAAATTGCTGGTAAACTTTTGGCACCTGAAGTTTGGAATTTTGGCAGGAAACTGCTTCATTTTGGATCTGGCTGAAAAATTAATTATTTACAATTCTCATTTTCATACGTAACTTTTACCAAAAGCCCAAAAAATGGAATTTGCAAATGTTTTGCGGTGCCCATGTGTCACACCTCACAGTAGTGATGAATGTCTCATATGACAATAGGACTCAGGGACAAATTTCTCCCTAATTTAGTTGTAGGCAATTCCCACCCATCTCTGTGTTAGGGCACTCCCTCATCAAGGACACAGTTACCAATGAGGGAGGGTGAAGCTTCCACATGGTTCTTCTGAGACACATGATGGCATCTTTTTTAACCCCTGCTCATGGCACTATTTGCCCTTCCGCTTGCACGAGCTTACCGACGACCATGATTGACTAGTGTTATCATGACTGGTGTGAGAGTGCAAGCCTTCTCTATTAAAACACGGCCTGTCAGCTTTCTAGATAAACTCCCCCGCTGGGAATGGCTGTAGCATCACTTGTGGGTTGCACCACTGTTACACCGGCATGGAACTGACTGCGCTTCAAGAGTGTCTTGAATTTCCTGAGTCATTTCTGCACACTATTTGGCACAGGTTTTACACCGGATCCCCAACTTGATGTAACCCTTCCATTTCATCTGGGCTTGGGACCAGAACTGCACCAGTGGCTGGACTTCAGTCATTGGGTGGGAGTTGAAACTGGGCCTTCCGCATGGCAGGCCAGAAACCTACCACTAAGTTATGATGTAATGTTATGATTTTTTTAAGGTACATTTATGTTTTAATATCCAAAACCCTTGGTTAGACAGCAATATTATGTTTCTGCATCTCATTTATTTAAAATGCTGTACACACTAAATTCTGAAGTGTACCATAATTTACATAAAAAATGCTAATGCGATGTTGCAGTAAACTGTAGCCTGGCTTCAGGAAATGAAACTGACAGTGATGTAGAACATCTTTTAGAAAGAACATGTGTTCTTTCTAAATTAAACGCATATCCATATGGTATATGTACGTGCGTCACATGTATAAAATCTTTAACGAGTACGAAACGCCTTCCTCTTCCTTTCCAAACAAAGTTTTTTCAGAAGTTAAGCACAAAAATTTGCTTCCTCTGGGCTTTTTGAGTCAAACGAAAAGAAAATGAGACTGTATTTTACAAACTTACAAAAATGGAATTCTAAGCAGCTAAATACATATTCCATCTGAGTGATCTTGTACGTAACTGTCGATTAAGTTTCTTCATCTCCATATTTTTCTAAAAGTTTTTGAACAATAGTTCAATAGAAGATTGTAATAGAACAGACATTATTATTATCTGCTCCTAATAACATTTAGTTCTTTTAAGATCTGCCACAGAATTTAGCATTTCTTTGTTTCCATAGGGATGTTGTTCTGATTTTGAGCTGGAGGTCAGGCACACTTGGTTGGATATGAATCAGGAAATTAATTGTACTTTTGGTGCAGATGGTACCTGTACCCTAGAGGGTTTTGATGATTTCCAATGCAGTTATATTAAGCTTTTGATCTTTTTTTCTCTGTCTCTCAACATTTTGTTCTGCTGCCAAGCACACAAACAGTTTTTGAAAGTGTTTCAATTAAATAATCTTTAAAAGCAATACATTTTAAAGAACATCCCAGCACAAAGTACAATGGCTCAAAGCAAAAGGCTTTTGGATTTCAGAAAATAAAAAAAATAATAAATCCAACCTGGAATTGGAATAAAAGCACAGCTACTCCAGTAATAAATCACTTGAGTAAATGTAAAAGTAGTCATTAAGGAAATTTGCTCAAGTAAGTCGCCGGGGGAAAAGATATTTATTTAAAATGTTCTTTTGGCTTTAAAGAAGGAGAACAGATCTAACCCCAGACATGGAATGAAAAATGTTCTACAATGAATAATAATGAATGTCCTGCAATTCCAAAATATACCTAGACAGTTTACATGTTAATATAATAGGACTGTATTGATGTGTTACATTACATGAGCATCTGCGCCGGCTTCTCATGAGAGCTTGATGTTATTGCTCCTTCATCTGTGCTAGAGATTAGACAGTCTGGACATGTGATTTCTTTTTACATCCAATAGCCCAGGTTTTAGCATTGACAGTCTGACAATGGACACAAATTAAGAACATGGTGACTACAGCATGGGTGAATAATAATAATAATAATAATAATAATAATACAGTAAGAAATTTGATGTACGATCCCTGGAATGCCCGGCTAATGCCACCAAAAATATCCAACCTTCTTTTTCTGCAGTCACTTGCTTGAGCTCCAAAAGGTTATGAACATGGCAAGGTCCATGAATACAATTTTTTTTTACTTAGTATCTGTTGCCATGGTTCATTCTATGGTTTGCAGGAGCCAATTCAGCTACAGCAATTTATTATATATTACGTACGTATATTACGTACCAACGTAATTCCTTTCTTTTTTTTCTATTTTTATTTCTTTCTACATTGTCATAGAATGCTAAACGCATCCAAATATTAAAATTAAGATGATACTTATGCTCTGTAAAGCCTTCATAACGGCACTAATCTGAGATGCTGGTAATTGGTGATTTCTGAGGCTGGCAACGATACAAAACACAAATGAACTTCTCTGAAGCAGACGTAAGTTTTGGTCTTGCTTTCCTGGGAAGGTCTTCATGAGAGCCAGGTTCATCACGGTGCTTGATGGGTTTTACAAATGCACTAGACAATACTGTTCTTGCAAGAACTATTCCAGAACAGCCGAGTCTTAACATAACACCTGACTGTTGATGTTGTTATTACTTAATTACCTAATTCCATAAGTGTTATTTCATAGTTTGGAAATCTTCAGTATGCAGAAATTTTGTATTGTATATTCAAAGACATACATATGTACACACACACACACACGCACACACACACAGTACCATGGCAAAAGTCTTATGCACATGCAAATAACTGCTGTAGAGCAAGGATGTCTTTTAAAAAAATGTAAAGAATATAGTATATTAGGTACTACTTGTGTAGTTTTATAAGGGAAATTCATTTGCTTAGTTTTACTGAACATCTGTTAGGAATGGAAGAGTGGACACAATCGCAGGTAAAAAAAAAAAAAGGTTTATTTGCTAAAGTAAACACTGGCAGTCAAAACAAATCAATGGAAATCAAAACACTAAAGACACTAAACAGACAGGGGTCGATCAATCTCCAAACAACATGAACATGAGTAATTCCAAATTGTAGTCAGAGAAATCGAAGCACGGTCATACACGAGAGTCACACAAGGTACAAACGGCTGGGTAACATCAGGAGGGATGTTATAAAAAGAGTTCTATTTATATCTGGTGTTAATGACAAACAGGTATGTCTGATTACATTTACATTTAGGCATTTGGCAAATGTCCTTATCCAGAGCGACTTAGATTTTTTATCTCATTACACATCTGAACAGTTGAGGGTTAAGGGACTGTTAAGCATGTTTCCGCTATGTACTTATGTACTGTACATAAGTATTCACAGCCTTTGCAGAAACATCTCAAGGATGATCAGTGGAAACAGGATGCGCCTGAGCTCAATTTGGAGCTTCATGACAAAAGCTGTGAATACTTATGTACATGTGCTTTCTCATTTAAAAAAAAAAAAAAAAAATTTGTAAAAATCTCAAGTAAATTTTTTTCATGTTGTCATTATGGGGTGTTGTGTGTAAAATTCTGAGGAAAAAAATTAATTGAATCCATTTTAGAATAAGGCTGTGACATAACAAAATGTGGGAAAAGTGATGCGCTGTGAATACTTGATGCACTGTACCTACTTTTTTCATTCAAGCAAAAACCAGAAGCTTTCTTTATTCTTTTTGTATTTTTTTGTCTAAAAAGTTTTTTTTCTTTTCTGGCCTACTTATATTTTTCTGTGAGATTATTGCTGTATTACTGCATTATTATTCTTTTTGATGGCATACAAATGTTTAGAAATCAAAAATGTTGCATCATACTGATTTAATATTGAAGTCATAAAATAAGCATGTATAACAAAGTTTGTATATATATAAAAATAAAAAAATCATGGCATCTAAAACACTTAGGCGCCATGGAAACACAGTACTGTAGATATAGATTATCATAAAAAATACTGTTTAGTAATTTAATAAAACAAAATTAAACTCAACTCTTTTTTTTGCTAAAATATATGCTACTGATGTGAGCCAATACATTATATTGTAATGAACAGATTCTGCAGACTGGAGTTTGACTATTACACCTACAGTAAGTTCCCTTGCCATTATTTCCATACTATTTCTACCATTAAGACACATAATCAATATTTTCTCTGGATCGACTGAGGAACTGCTGAATAAAAGTTGGTATGTTACTAATGGATACATTATTAGTAATATTATCAAATACCTTTAGCCTAGTGGATGATGAATGGGTCTTTTTATCCCACTTTGAGATGGCCTCATCAGCATTACTTGCAGAGTGAATTTGGAAATTTACATACACATAGGCTGAAGGATTAAAAAATTAACCACTCTACAAACTTTATGTTAACAAAATTTGAACTGTTTGGCCATCATGGCCATCATATGTCTGGAGGAAAAAGGGGAGGCATGAAAGCCAGAAAACACCATCCCAACTGTGAAGCACGTGGTGGCAGCATTATGTTGTGGTGTTACTTAGCTCCAGGAGGGACTGGTTGACTTCACAAAATAGATGGCATCATTTATCAGGAAAGGAAGATTATGTGGATATACTGTACTGAAGCAACATATCAAAACATTTTGTAAGCCAGGAAGTTAAAGCTTGGTCGCAAATGTGTCTCCAAAATGGACAATGACCCCAAGCATACATCCAAATTTGTCACAAAATGGCTTAAGGACAATAAAGTCAATTTTGATGTATTGAAGTGGCCCTGACCTTAATCCAATAGAGAAAATGTGGCCAGAAGTGAAAAGGTGTGTACGAGCAAGGAGGCCTACAAACCTGACTCAGTTACACCAGATCTGTCAGGAGGAATAGGCAAAAATTCCAGCAACTTATTGTAAGAAACCTTGGAAGACTACCTAAATTTTTTATCCAGGTTAAACAGTTTTAAGGCAATGCTACCAAATACTAACTACTGTAAGTATACAGTATATACACTTTTGAGCCACTAGGAATATACTGAAAGATATAAAAACTGAAATAAATCTATTAATAAATGATTATTCTGATATTTCACATTCTTAAAATAAAGTATTTATCCTATCTGACCTAAGGCAGGAAATGTTTACTAGGATTAAATGCCAGGAATTGTGAAAAACTGAGTTTAAATCTTTTTGGGTAAGGTGTATTTAAACTTCTAACTTCAATTGTAATTGTATCATGTTTTTCCTGCAAAGCAACATTGAATTATTCATACTCTGCCCCAGGTTCTGACTCTTCCCTCGTGTTATTATTACCTCTCAGCAGTCTATAAGGTTTCTCCTTTTCAGCATCCAGCAACCGCTTTGTTTCAGCAAGCTCCAGCACAAGGGAGTTCTTATGATCCTCTTCAGGTTTTCACCAGCTGTTCTCTTTTCCCTCAGTGGTGCTAGTTCTGTGTGCCAAGGATTGATTTACTGCTCGTTTGGTGTCTTGAGTTTTGCACTCACACATCTTACAATCTCTGAATAATTCCTTTTCATACAGTATCACAAGCAGATTTGAACTGATAGTCGATTATGTGTTCCATATTGGCTTTTCTGGGGTCAAATTGATACTGAATTTGAGTGGGTACAGCAATATACTGTAGCATTAACAGCTCTATCAGACGTGGAAGGTGTACATGTTGGGTGTGAAAAATCCATAGACACGCCTGGACTTGTAGGATGCTGGTGAGATTTATCTACTGCTGCAGGTTCTTGTGGGTCATTAGAAACATATAGACTGGCTGGTAACATAACCTTCTAAGAGAGAAAGAAAGCTGCAACAATGAAGGTTATGTGATAATGGATCAGTCCCCATTCATTTCCAAACATGAAGTTTATACTAGCAATTGTATAGCAATTGTTTCAATTAGAATTATTATTTCTTTAAAGAACATTTACAACCTGTAATGCAATGCACATCAAATGATTACTGAATAGAAGCTTCGTCTAATTAATAACTTATACATATAATGCAGAAAATATTTGTGCCAAAGAACCTACTTTTGATGTTTATGCAACATGAAAGTAACCAATCTTGCTTCCCTAAAACTTTCAGGATGCTAACTTGAGCCAATGTGGAGAAATAATTTTATATGTGCCCCCAAAATGGCAATTTTTCAGCTTTATACTGTCTTGCTTCAATATTAATTTTAAATGAAAATTATTCATATTTCTTCATGAGTATTGATACTAAAATTGGCGTGAGTTTCTAGAAGCACATGACGTGTAAAACTGTTGCTTAAGTTGTTTTTTGGTAAAATCTTGAAAAGCAAAAAATCTGTAGTGTCCGTAACCATGTCAAATATATGTTGCAATATCTTACACATTTTTATGTCTTTTCATGTGAAACCTTAATTGACCAAGTTTTATCTGAATGACAATTAAGATCATTTAAAGATTTAAATCCAAAAAAGTTACGGACACTAAATACAAGGGAATGAAATTGTATTGATCAAATGTGTTTCTTTTTATCAAATTGTGTTTCTTTTATGTGTGAAGCATAGATCTAGAGATAATAATTATTAAGTATTATTGTTATATGATCTTATCTGAAGATTCATTATTTTCACCTAGGTGAGAACGTACTGTAAGTGTCTCTATGTTGTGTAATTCTTCCAAAATAGTTTAATGTACAACACAACGATAACAGCAGTAACTTGGAAACCTAACACCTAACAGCACTAAATAGCTGGGTAAGATGGTCAACCAGTACAACCAACGTGGCCTAGTTGGTGTTTGGTCAGAGTCAGAATTAGATACATTTTTCCAGATAGTAGTCTCTCTTTATTTGCTGCTTTGAGACTTCTACACAGATCTCATGTGAAGTCTACACTGTCAGAAGCATTACTGTACAACATTTGCATTTATAGTCCTGTTATATCTGAGCATGTTTCAGTGAGTCTGCATCTGTGGGCTCATTATTGTCTGTCTGGCTCTGGAGTCCCTGATCATATTCAGCACTGATGACCTTGCAGTGAGGCAGCATCTCCTCAATGTCCAGGATGTGCACCAGGCCTGGACTCTGGGAGCGAGGATATATCCAGCAGCTGCAGCTTCCTGAAAGAGGAAACACACAGAGATTAACATTATTTGATATTGTAAAATAGTTAAGTCTTAAAATGTTAAAGTACTTAGTACATTTGGCTAAAAAACTATTTAAGAGAATCTTCTCATTTACAAGCACACCCTGTATCTTCCCACTGAAGCTTTCCATTTTGTAGTGCTCTAACCAGGAATAGAAATGGACTTACAACAATACGTTTAACATTTGAAGATGCAAAAATATGTTTTATTGTGACACAAAGGTTAATTAAAGCTTTAAAAAAAATCAGGCATTTGTTCATTGCATAGGTATTTACCCCCTGGAGCTGTACTTTGCAGAGTAACCTTTTGGCTTCAATTACAGCTCACGTCTCCTGGGATATGTCTACCAGCTTTGCACATCTGAATCCTGGTATTTTTAACTTCTCTTCTTCAAAAACTTTTCCAAGTAAGATTTAATCTGTAAGATTAAATTGACACAAAATGTAATGTAATTATTTATTTTTTCTCCCTACTTTAGTGGTATCCAATTCCTCCCCGTCACTAGGGGGCTCCCACATTAAGGCTACTACTACCACTCAGTTGGGAGGGCCGAAGACTATCACGTGTTTCCTCCGAACCACGTGACGCCAGCCGACCGCATCTTTTCGAACTGCGACGGGGGGACGGAGTAACACATTCGGAGGACAGCACTATTCATCCTTCCGCTTGCATGAGCTCACAGACGGCCCTGATTGGCTGTAGAGCCGTGATTAATATGGGAGCACGAAGTACCTTTCATCCCTCCCCTCTGAGAGAGCTCGGCCAATCAGCTCTCTCTAGACCTCCGGCTGCAAGAGGTTACAGCATCACCAAGTACTAGAACTAGCAGTAATGTCATTATTTTGATACATTTTGCATTTGCTGTGATTCCCAGGTGAAGCTATAGTATTTTGTAGAGTTTTGTGGGGAGGGAAGGGAGGCATTCTGCACTCTCACATCAATCTCAGATCTAAGCCAATCACAGCGTTTGTAAGCTCATGCAAGCAAAAGGAGCGGATAGCACTTTTGTCCGAGTGTGTTACATTGCTCCCAAAGGTGTGTTAGCAAACAGTTTGAAAAGATGTGGTTGGATGATGGGGGAGTGGCAAATGTGCAAAATGTCCTATGTTGATTAAAAATAAGAAGTGACAAAAATGGATTTATTAAATAAATATCTGCACATGCATTTTAACAGCGTGTCACAAAGTGTTTTATTGTCCTCACACCACAGGAAATTGATACTGATTGTTTTTTATATTTAATAAAGAACATCATGCACTTTTTTAAAAATCTTTTTATGATCAGAAATGTTGTGGAAATGCACATTATTCCTGAAAAATTGTGAAATATATTCAAATATTCGCTATCTTGAAGAAAACACTTCTGACAGCATGCTGAAGCTTGTATTAAATTTAGGTTGCTGACACAGGAAGCTTCAAAATGCACTAGACACAGGAAAGAGGAGGACTGTCAAAAGGGTTTTGGTAAAATTTATGTTTAAAATAACACATAGCAAATAATCTAGGCTTGTGTAGTTGGTGGTGTTTGGTGGAGATGGTAGTGTTGGTGGTGTTTGGTGGAGATCTTGGGGTTGTTGGTGTTTGGTGGAGATGGCTGTGTTAGTGGTGTTTGGTGGAAATGGTAGTTTTTGTGTTTGGTGGAGATGGCTGTGTTGGTGGTGTTTGGTGGAGATGGTTCTGTTAGTGGTGTTTGGTGGAGATCATGAGGTTGGTGATGTTTGATGGAGATGGTAGTGTTGGTGGTGTATGGTGGACATGGTAGTATTGGTGGTGTTTGGTGGAGATCATGGGGTTGGGTGAAAATGGTAGTGTTGTTGGTGTATGGTGGAGATGGTAGTGTTGATGGTGTATGGTGGAGATGGTAGTATTGGTGGTGTTTGGTGGAGATCACGGGGTTGGTGGTGTTTGGTGGAGATCGTGGGGTTGGTGGTGTTTGGTGGAGATGGCTGTGTTGGTGGTGTTTGGTGGAGATGGTAGTGTTAGTGTTTGGTGGAGATGGTTGTGTTGGTAGTGTTTGGTGGAGATTGTAGTGTCTGGAAATTTGACATTTTGTTTTGTATTGACGTAATAATGAATTCATAAAATAAATATGTATATCAAGGTTTCTCAAGTAAACTATAAAGTGAATATAAATAAATATATAGTGCATCTTTAAAAAAATAATAATAATGTGAAATTAATATACATACTTTAAAAAAAGTTATATACTTTAGATTCATTACATGTAAAGTGAAACATTTCTAACCTGATTTTGGTTTCATTTTGATGATTACGGCTTACAGGTCATGAAAATCTAAATCCATTCTCAAAATCTTACAATATTTCTTAAAATAAATTAAAAAAGGATTTACAATACAGAAATTCTGAGAAATTATTTTAGTTTATGCACTCAGTAGTTGGGGCTGCATCAATGCAGCATGGCATCAAGGCAATCAGCCTTTGAGGCCCCTGAGGCATATTGAAGACCCTAGTCCAGCATGAACTTCCAGCCACTTAACACAGTGTGACTGCAAAACAATTTCCTGCTATCCATTATTACCCAAATGAGGATGCGTGCCCTGTTGAGTCTGGTTCCTCTCAGGATTTCTTCCTATTGCCATCTCAGGGAGTTTTTCCTTGCCACCATTGGCCTCAATTTGCTCATTAGGGACTATCTAATGATTTTGATTTATACACATTTTTCACATTTCATGCAAATTTTCATAATTTTTGATTATGTAAAGCTGCTTTGTGACAATGAGAATTTTTACAAATAAAATTGAATTGAATTGAATTGAATTGAAGGTTCCTTTACCAGGTTGTCTTAATATCGGCCTTCAGCTCATCTACTGTATATTGTTGGGTGTTTTTGACAAAAGCCTATAGATTCTCTATGGAATTCAGGCCAGTTGAGTTGGCTAACCAATCAAGCACAGTAATATGATGGTCAACAAAATATCTACTGGTAGTTTTGGCACACTGGGCACTGGGTTGTTCCGGCTTGGAAAAGGATATCGGCATCTCCATAAAGCTTGTCAGCAGATAGAAGCATGAAGTGCTCTAAAATTTCCTGGTAAAAGACTACATTGACTTTGGAAGAGAAAACACAGTGGACCAATAACAGCAGATGACATGACACCCCAAATCATTACTGATTGTGGAAACCTCACACCTGACTTCAAGAAACTTGGATTTTCCATGGTCCAAATTTTCCCTTGGCACTAGAACACTTCTGACAATGTCTCTGGAAATGCAAGAAATGTACCAGCTGTTACCCATTTCTATGTCTGTGTGTGTGTTGGCTCTTGATGCACTGACTCCAGTCTCACTCGATTCCATGTGAAGCTCTCCCATGGTTTTGAAAAAGGGGACAGCTCTGGGAAAACTGGGAAAACTGGCAACCCTAGCCAAACTCCGTACAGATAGACACAGATGCCACTACACTTTGACCTAAAGAGCATCTCAACTTCACTACAAAAGCTCACACAATGCAAACACTAAATGATATAATGCATAATGTGTATATGCTTTATTTAATCGCCCATCCTCTATCCGTCCCTGTAATATCCTCCAAACACATTATTGTTGGCAATCTCCAGTCTCTATTTGTGCAAATGTATACATCTGTAACTTCCCTTTATTTGCTCTTAGCACATGATAAAACATTTTTTACCTGGTACTGTACCTTATGGAATATAAGGAATCAGAAGAACAAAAAGAATCTCATTTTGGTGTGACGGAGGACACTTTTACACAGAGACAGACTCCCAAAAAAATCTATCAAAGTCACAACTGGCAAATACACAAGAAAAATAAAGTAACTGATAATAGTCTACATACTGTACACTGTTCTGTATGTCCAAGAGTCTGTGGACACCTGAAATGGACACAAAGTAAGTGGTCCTTTTCCAAACCCTTTCCACAAAATACACATAATCAAACTTGAATGGCCTGCACAGAGCTCTGACCTCAACCTCACTGAACACTTTTGGGATGAACCGGAATGCTGACTGTGCCCCAGGTCTTCCCACCCAACACCAGTGCCTGATCTCACCAACGCTGATCATCTGATGGCTGAATGAGCCACATAAAAAACGTCACAACCACAAGCCACAAAATTCTTTAAAATACATGGGTCCCATTATGTCCAGTGTAAATCTAACAGCGCTTTCCAAAATAAGTACATTATACAAACAGTCAAACATGGTGGTTATAATGGAATAGTGTGGATTGCTTAAGGGCAATGGAAGAATGGAAGGTTGGGGCTATTGTAATATATAGGCCTAGACATAATTAGATAATAGATATCTTCTACTGTAAGTGAATTATGACTGTAAAACAAAGATGTAACTGAATGAAAACTAGACGGATGTGAATTGAATGTACATTTACTGTTAATTATTAATAGTGCATTGCAGAGATTATAGCTAGGTCTAGACAATATGATTAAAAATTATAGGTAAATTATGTAAATAGTAAACCTAGGGCTATCTTTTAAATAAAGAAAGAAAGAAAGAACAAGGCTTGCTATATGAGACTGGTAGACACCTTCTTTGAGCTGGAACACATCACTGGGGTCTCGTGCCCTGAAGGCACCATGTGAGTGATCCATCTGTTAAGGCTGGCTCTGTAAATGTGAAACCTGATGATTTTTCAGGTTCTTGGAAGCAACTAAGGGACACACTAAAACAGTTTAATGTTTGAAGAATGCTGGCATTAATGTTGCTCCATTTTTAGTGAAAATAGAAAAGACAATGAGCAGATAAATTGAGACAATAAATAAATTTCAGTTCACTTCAAGTGTTTTTTCTTTGATTACATTACATTACCTCCCTGACCAAGTGACAACGGTACAGCTGGAAGTCAAGATTTACTGTCCAAAAGCTCCATCAGACAGACTTGACAATGTTACATCAACAAAGCTTATCACCCCTCTATCAAGACATTTACAAAGGTCACAGAAATGGCAAAAAGCAAATCAACAGGGGCGAAAGACAGACAGAGGCAGAGAAAGACAGAGAGAGAGACAGAGAGTGAAAAAGAAAGAAAGAAAATAGAAAAGCAACAAAGTGATCATTGCATCAGATTGCATCAGTGTGTAGTTGCATCAGATCTCTGGTTGGAAAAATACCAAATAAATACAGTGTACACTTTACTCATAATGATGATGTGCTACCAATAGGCGGTGCAGTGATTTTTGTAATAAGGTACCTTGAAAGGCTGATTGCACACTGCCAAAGCCAACAGACCCAACAGTGCAATGGTAAGAATGCTTCAAATGTACATACTTTAAGAAAGTAAATCTACTTCTTATGTAAACAATTAGGGAAAAGAATGTTAAATATATTTTTTGTTCATTAAAGAATCTAATATTTAAGAAGAAATATGCTACTTGTAGTTAGACACAACTGCCAAGCGATTTAAATTTAGTTAATTCTTAAAAATGTAACCCACATATGAATGATAAACTATTGTTATTACTGTACTTAATGTATTAGTTTAATTTGACATAAATCTACCCTCAGCATAACACATCTTCTTCTTACAGCAGTGACCGCTGGCGTGAAACCATAGGTAATGGCAGCCAACCACTGGTTAATGATAGTTAACTATTGGTTAAGAATAGAATTTTATATATTCACCCTTATAGTCACCCTTAACATTACGAAGGTAGTTTTAACATTTAGCATTTTGAAGGGTTCTTGGAGGCTTCTTTAATATTCTATTGGATAAGTAACTTATAGGGAAACATTCTGTTGTTTATACAAACTTCAAAGGTTAACCCAGAAGGACGAATATGGAACTATTCTGGTTTCTCAGGTTTCTGGTAATGACGCCATGTTTTTTATTTTGCTATTCATTTGTACATTCTAGGACAATACTAGAGATTTCAAAACCATGAAATGACACATATGGAATTAGGTAATTAAGTAACAACAACAGTCGAGAGTTATTTTAAGACATGAAAGTGAGCTGTTCTGGAATAGTTCTTGTGCATTTGCTTAACCCATCAAGCACCATGATGAAACTGTCTCTCATGAAGACCGTCCCAGGAAAGCAAGACCAAAACTTACCTTTGTTGCAGAGGAGAAGTTTATTTAGAGTAACCAGCCTCAGATATCACCAATTAACAAACAGCACCTCAGATTAGAGCCATTATAAAGGCTTTTCAACGCATAAGTAGCAAGACACATAAATGTCAACTGTTCAAAAGAAATTATTGCATATTTTGGATGCCTTCAGCATTGTAGAAACAGACCATGGAATTAGAAGGTGTGTCCAAATTTGATTTTTTTTTTTTTTACACTACATATTGATTGGTAGTCTATCTAGAAAAATTTGATTATTTAGTACTTTAAGTAATTAAGCCTACACATCTTTAAATTTAATCTTTTTTTAAATTGTGTAAATTATGGAGGAAGATAATTGTTCTAATTGTAATAATCCTGGTATTTGAAATCTATTCTGTATAACATAATAGTCCACAGACCAATAGAAAATGGCCAACGCGAAACAAGCCGGAAAAAAATGCATGTTTTAAATAAATCGTATTATTGTCCTGAGAAATCCCCTGTGTAAAATTATCTCTTGTGTAGGTATACTCTCAGTGTACAACCTCAAACCACAGAGAATTCAGGCCCTATTTTCATGGCCATAGTGCACAAACAAAAACAAGGTTGTATTTTTGTTAGCATTGGCGCAGGTGTTATCACGGCATGAACGTACACAGTAGTTGGGTTTCAGTGAATATGTTAAGAAAGGGTGTGCAAATAGAATTTTTTTCATTATTATCCGAGTGTGTTCTATGCAACACAGTGATGTTAGTAAAATGAACTCGCATTTAGTAGCAACAAATAGGGTTTTAATTGGTCTTTTTGCAGTTATAATATTCAAGTGAGTGGGATTTAATTAGTATTTGGATGAATTAGCCAATTTGTATTGAAATGAAGATTGTGTTATATAGTATAATACAACACATATACATAAGAGCAGTGCCTTAATTTATGAAAAAAAGTTCACAAGAGGAAATGTTGGATTGCACCGAACCCAAAAAACCCCCCTGCAAATTATACTTGTATTGCCAATAAAATAGTTATTTATGTCTTAATTAAATGTTTAATCGTTTTTATTGCTGAAGGACAACTGTTCCAGTGCCATCACTCCACTATTTGAAAGAGATTACCTCTCACCAATGTACGCTCTGGAATTTACCTTTGGCTTCAGCGGAAACCTGGTGGTGATTCTAGGTTATCTCTTTTGCCTCCCTGCTTGGAAATCCACAAATGTCTACTTGTTCAACCTGTCTGTGTCTGACCTCATCTTCTTGTGCACTTTACCCGAGCTGTCCTATAGCTACGCTCACAACTTTAAAAAAATCAGTCCTGCACTATGCCTGACTAATCGCTACATCCTCAACGTGAACATGTACTCCAGCATCCTGTTCATGATGTGGGTAAGTGTGGACCGGTTCCTGTTGATGTGTCACCCTCAGCGAGACCACATCCTGTTGACTCTTAAAGCCTCACTATGCATCACCATATTGAACTGGATTTGGGTGAATGCTCAAATCTTTCCCCTCTTTATCTTCATAATCCAGGACTTTGAGCCACTTAGCTGGACAGTGTGTCATGATTTTGCAAACCTGGGAGAGGCCAGAGTTGCTCTGATCTACACCGTAGTGCTCACTATAACTGGATATGTGATGCCGCTGGTGGCTTTGTTTCTTTCATCACAAAGGATGGTTTCTGCACTCATGAAAAGAGAGGAGATGCGTGGAACATCCTACCAAAGGCCAGTAAGAATATTGAGAATTGCAGCAAACATGTTTCTGGTGCTCTACACACCCATCCATGTATTGAGGATTATGCATCTCATATCACGGCTTCCTGAATTAAATTTGTCAGCGTGCCTGATAGACGACATCAATGCAGTTTATACAGTGACACGCCCAATTGCATATGCTCACAGTGTCATCAACCCTGCGTTTTACTTCCTGATGACTGACTGCTTTAGAAAAGCACTGCACGACAAGTGGAGGAAGCTTAAAAGGATGATAATGACTTTGACGTAAGCCAGTCAAACAAAGACAGCACTCATAAAGTGCTTTGCTTTCAAGTGTCTTGGTGAAGGACCTACAACATTTTCAGTATGCCTTGATATAGTTGTATCTGAGTCTCTAGATCTGTACTGGAGACATAAACTCCATTCTCCCAAGAAAATATTTACTTAATTCTTGTTTCATTTTCTCTATCGAAGTGTATGGCGCTTCAAAGTAAAGATGGATAATGACCCAAAACACACGAAAACAACCCAAGGCAATTGAGCATGCTTTTCACTTACTGAATCCGAAACCTAAGGCAGAAAGACCCACAAACAAGCAGCACCTTAAGGCAGCTCAAGGGAAGAAACTCAGCATTTGTCCATGATGTCTATGAGTTCCAGACTTCAGGCAGTCACTGAGTATAAAAGATTTACATCCAAGTATTAAAAATAATCCTTATATTTATAATGATGATAATGTGTTCAGTTTCTGTTAAGCCTGTGAAAATGGAAGGACTTTGTTAAAAATGCATGTAATTCCTTAAATAAAACTGCTAATGCAATATTTTTTAAACCCCTTCAATTAAAGCTGAAAGTCTAATTCATTTCATTTCATTTCAAATCCAAAAGATTTGGGGTACAGATGTCAAATTATAAAGATTGTCTCACTGTCCAAACATGTATGCTCACGACCATAAATGTGACATTTGCAGAATAATACAGAACAGGACATGATGTGTTTAATAAATAATGAAGGATGGGATGATGTAAGACAGCCTATCATGAATTGACTCATTGTTATGACTGGTTATTTTTCCAATAACAGCATATAATGGTAATTATTATATTACTCTCATTAACAACAATGTATTTATTAACACCATCATGCTTATTATTGGTTTTACCTATTGGCTTTAACTATTACTTAATTTCTTAAATTAACTACAATTTCTTAAATTTATTAATCTCCCCCTGGAGATTAATAAAAGTTTTTAAATTGACTTAATGTTGTTGAACATTTACAAGAATATAAGAAGTTATTTCCATTTATCACTAACTGCAGCTATAAACAGTTGACATTGACATTCCTGTGGTGGAAAATTTGCCAAGTACTGTACTTACACTGGAGACGCTTTCTGTGAGGAGCGTTCAAGAAAAATTAGGACTTTTCATTGTGCAGAAAACAGAACATAGTTATGTAAGGGGACGGGATGGGTCCATCCACATCCACAAGTTACTTATGGAGTTGGGTTACCAGCTCGACACCTGACTGTATCCGAGCACTTGGGGGTCTAGGACCTGGCTCAAAAGCCCAATAATGTCAGCCCAGCAGCATCGGGGCTCAAACCAAGGACCTCCTGATCAGCGGTCCAACACCTTAACCACCAGGCTAGCCCTGCCCCACTTATTCCAGCATTTCACTAGTGCTTAAATACCATCCAGGTAGAAAATATTCTCAATCCGCCAAAGCCATGATCAGACTGCCTGCTTCACGTCTGAATTTTCAAGAATGAGATATTCCACACACTAAATGTTGATGTGCTTGCAGTGGACTTCAAGACATCTCAATCGGGATTGTCATTCATGAAGGTATGGCTTTCTTTAAAACGTATGCCCGATTCAAATGTACTGAGGCTAAGAGTCTCATTACATGGAAATCTGTTTTACTTCTTCATTAGGAGAAATGTGATCACTAGTCCCAGTTTAAATTGAACTCCTCCCTCCATTTATAACAAGCTATGAAATGTTAATTACTTAATTCTTGTTTTTTTTTTCTTTTTTTTTTTCAAAATCTGTGGTTTGTGTTTTTGACTGAACAATAGTTAGAGCTGCAGTTAAAGAAATGAATCATCATCTTCTAGCGAATCAGAATTTAATTTGTCATTTGTGAAGGAAAGGCTATCTGATACACACACACACACATGCATTCACACACACACACACACACACACACACACACACACACTATACAGATCACTTTTTGTTTCTCTAATAACATAAAATTGACAGGTGGCTGTTTCCTTCTGCCTGACATATGTCATACTGCTCTCTCTGGGGACACAACAGGCTCAGACAGGTGCAGTAGCGCTACTGGGACAAGATATTCCCTCTTACTATGACATTTTAAAAATGCCCTAAAATGTATATTTATACAGTATATAGGTTTAGGAGTTATACTTGCATTTCATTTGTCCAGTTACACTGACATAGAAAACCAAGATGCTTCCATACTTTACTGATATTAGTACAGCTGAGAAAAAATTTAAATCCGACATGTTGCAGGTATAAATGCAATATGGATAATGTTTAAGATAATATGTAAACAACCATGAACCTTCCTGCTAGTCTTGAGAAACTCTAGGCTGCTATTTATACTTTTGAATCTACTGTACGTAAGACAAACATAGAAAACGTTCTTAATTGCAATTAAAGTAGAGATTCCATGAAATGTTTTTTTTTTAATTCAGATAACATAATTCAGAAACATGAATAATTTTGAGAGATTAATAAAAGTTGTATATGAGGTCCAATTCTCACGCAATAAAACCCCAGCCAGTGGATGCAGTGCTGGTCCCAAACTCAGATAAAATGGAAGGGTTGCTTCAGGAAGGATATCCGGCATAAAACCTGTTCCAAATTGTGTTTGGATAGGATGCTTCACTGTGGTGACCCCTTGACTGAAGCAGCTGAAAGACTAATAACAACAATAAAAGTTGTATATGTTATTAAAGAAATCATATACACCAATTTGTTATATAACATCTGCTGGTATCTAGCATCAAAGAGGTTAGCAGCAGATCCTTGTAAGTTTCAAGGCCTCCACGGATCATATTTGCTTCTCCAACCCATCCCAGAGACGCTTACTCGGATTGAGATTCAGGAAATTTAAGGGCGAAATCAACACCTTAGACTTTTTCAAACAAGTTCTTCAAAACGTTTCTGAACAATTTTTGTACTGTGACAGAGGCCATGACCATGTTGCATATTCATGCTTTGTCCTTCTTTTTGGTAGTAACCACTGGGAACACCTTATAAAACCTGATGTTTTGTTGATATTATAAACTAGTATTCTAGCCATCAGATTTTGGCCTTTGTTGAAATCTCTCAGATCCTTACACCTGCCCATTCTTCTTGTTTCCAACACATCAATATATAGAACTGACTGTTCCCGTTGAATTGACATTGCTAATGTGTTGATCAATGCGATTCACTTTACCTGTCAGTATGTTTAACATTATGGCTGATCAATGTACATTCATTCATTCACCAACTATATCCCTCTACAGGGTCATGGGGACCTAGAGCCTATCCCAGGAGTCTTTGGACACAGGACACAGAATCCACACCACGGGCAATTTGATCTGCAGAATGTCAGTAACATCCTGTACATTACTATTAACCACATTATCTTAGTCATTGTAATGTGAATATGTGGCCTATCAGGGAAAACATCAGGGGTGAAGCAGTAACCCTGCTGGGAAAATCCAGCATTGATCAGCATGATTTATATGCTGGTCTATGCTGGTTAATACTGGTTAGTGCTGGTCTGATGCTGATTTAGCTGGTGAACTAGCATAACTGATGGAAGACCAGAACATCGTCAGAAAGTCTTTTTAATAAGGTTAAAAAATAAAAAAATAAAAACTTCCGGACTTAAATTTTATCATAAATTATATTTTGCTTTAAGTATACACTTTCATTTGAGTTTTTAATTTTATTTCGTTTTGTGTTTGCGCCATCTACTGTTTGGTCTCATACACATACGAGGGGGAAAAAGAAGGTTTGTCCCTCCGTGCTCGCCGTAGTAATAGATTTTCAACATGGCGGCGTCCATGCTGGTGAGTAAATCCTCCATGGTGACATGTTTTCTAGAGTTTTATATATGTATGGTGTGAAATTAATGCACCTGTATTGTGTTGAATAAGTTATTATTAAATTATTAATTAAAAGCAATCAAATTTAAATGCTCTCACGCGTATCCATAGAAGTTACATAATTAGTAAAATAAATAAGCATATACTTCAGACAAGGTGGCCCTTAAATTTGAGAGAAACTCACATACCTCATTTTGTATGAGTGTGGCATGTAAAAATCTTTTTGGTTAAATGATTATTTAGGTCTTCTCTTCTTTATCTTCTTTATGTTTTGTCACTAGTTTCAGGCAAGGAGGCATTGTGCACTGGTGTCATGTCTCACTGTGGCCAGAAGACAGTATGCTTCCAATCCTCCATCTCTGCTCACCAAGATCCTTCTTCCATTTAATGAGCGCTTTCTTGAGGTGGAATATCTCATAAGATTAAGCAACTGGTTCAAAAAACGGGATGTGAGACGTAAAAATTTGTAAGTTATACTTAATGTGTTTAGTCAATATTTTATCCAAAGCAGATTATCAGATAAGGCACAATACACTCAAAAATCAAGCAAAAGTGCTACAAGAGTGAGGGTGCTTTTCATTTATTTATACAGAGGGGCCCCAAAAACATACAGTATACACATTCAACAGTTGTTAGCTATTCCCTTTTTTAAAACTTGAATTGAATTACGGCAGCAATGTGTGGTATTATGTTTCCCCTAAAGATGTCAGTAATCGCACCATCGTTGATGCTAACATGTACTCATCAGAAGAGATTTTTCACGTTGAAGTGTGTATACATTTTTGGGCCCCTCTGTGTATGTGTTTTAGTTTTGTGTGTGTTTATTAGTTTTAAAGTATGAATTCCTGCTTCATGTCCAGTGTTCCTGGGACAATGTCTAAATTTACCACAAACATGACCAGGAATTAGAGCCACTATAAGAAAGTATTTGAATTCTGTGGTGTTCTTCTTCTTTTTTTTTTTTTGGTCAGAATTTTAAGATTCAGTAGTTGGTTTCTTACCTGCCATGTGAAATGAAGGGCAACGAGTGTAAAACCTTAGCCAAGGTATGTGTGGAACGGATGGTCCACAATGTGGCGACCCATCTAACTTTTTTTTTTTTTTTTTGGTCAGAAATTAAATATGTTTTTTGTGGCCCTAATTATCTTCAATAGTTTTATCCTGGTCAGGGTTGTGATTGATTTAGATCCTGTCCCTGGACTTGATTCAGTGATGTATCATTATTCTTTTGAGTGGCAATTCATTTATCACCACACTGACTGTATTTTTTTGTATTATTTTTTAAATTGTATGTGAGCGTTTGAGGTGGTAAAATGTTGCGGTTCCTCTATAATCCTGCAGGTGGCGACCTTTAAATATTTACACATTGGCAGGCAGCCCAGCATCTAATTTGTAAACTCTGTGTAAAATTGTATTAAAATCTTAAAACTATTAATATTAAATTAGGATATTTAGAAAATTGTGATTCTAACAGAATCGCAGTATAAATAAAACTGCCATTTAGGTATTGTGGTAATATCGTATCGGATGCTCCCTAGTTATTCCC
>JAQMYK010000018.1:8411664-8452730 GCA_030014345.1 Clarias buthupogon | reverse complement strand
GGGAGCTCGGTGCGGATGGTGCGCTCTGCTGATCGCACCACCCTCTGTAGAGCTCGTCTGTCCTGCATGGTGCTGTTTCCAAACCAGGTTGAGATGTTTCCCGTCACATCTACATCTCTATGGTGCAGGAGTAAAAGTTCCTGAGCACCTTGGAGGGCAGTCTGAAGTCTCTCAAGCATCTGAGGTGATAGAGACGTTGTCGGGCCTTTTTCACCACGGTGTTGATGTGACAGGACCATGACAGGTCCTGCGTGATGTGAACACAGAGGTAACGGAAGCTGTCCACTCTCTCCACTGGGCTGTCATTGATGACGGGGGTCTGGTAGTTCCTCTCCTGCATAGTGCTGAAGTCCACAATCAACTCCTTTGTCTTACTGACGTTTAGAAGGAGGTTGTTCCTCTGGCACCAGTTCTCCAGATTCCTAATCTCCTTCAGGTAGGCCGTCTCGTTGTTATCAGAGATCAGGCCCACCATGACAGTGTCGTCAGCAAACTTAATGATGGTGGTGGAGCTGGTAGTGGCCACACAGTCATATGTGTACAGAGAGTACAGCAGGGGGCTCAGAACACACCCCTGGGGGGCTCCAGTGCTGAGAGTGATGGAGGCTGAGACACGTCCGCCCATCTTTACTGCCTGTGGTCTGCCAGTTAGAAAATTAGAGATCCACTGACACAGAGATGAGCTGAGTCGCAGGTGCTCCAGCTTGGTGGTGAGTGTGGAGGGAATTATGGTATTAATTGCAGAGCTGTAGTCGATGAAGAGCATTTTAACATAATTCCCCCTTCTAGTGTCCAAGTGAGTAAGTGATGTGTGGAGGAGATGAGAGATGGGTCAGTTGAACGGTTTGGACAGTAAGCGAACTGTTGTGGGTCCAGTGTGTCTGGCAATGAAGAAATTATGAAGTCAATGACATACAGCTGTTCTCACTTAGGGTGTACTCACTTTTGTTGCCAGCTATTTTGACAATAATGGCTGTATATTGAGTTATTTTCAGAGGACAGTAGATCTGTACTGTTATACAAGCTGCACATTGACTACACTAAAATATATCCAAGTTTCATTTCTACAGTATTGTCCTCTTTATAGAACGATTTAATTACTGCCCACTTTAATAGAAACACAAGTACATCTACATATTCATGCAATAAGTAACCAGTAACCCATTCCTGTGGCATCATAAGAATAAAGAGAAACTGTAATCTCAGTTACTTTGTCAAGTTGGTTGGTGCCAAACTGGCCCGTTTAAGTATTCCCAAAGCTCCTTAAAAATACAAATGTATTTAGAGCTGACACAGAAGATTAAGACAAACCAGAAACATCCAGTAAGTGGCAGTTGTGTAGGTAGAAAAGACCTTGTTGGTGAGAGCAACCAGGGGAGAATGGTTAGAGTGGTTTGACCTGACAGCACATCTGCACTTACTGAACTATCAAATCTTTACTAATGTGGTAAGTACAAAAGGATCTCAGGATGCCCAAAATGTCAAACCTTAAGGCTGAAGACCACCAGGTTTCACTCCTGTCTTTTACTGTGTGAATTTGATCATGGCATAGATGTTGTGCCCTTCATTTAAAAATAAAATCATTGTCAAAAATTATTTAAAAGACATCGTCATGTAAAAGTTTTTTTTTTAAATATCCCCCCACCCCCCAAAAAAAACCCAAAATTTACCTTTGAACTCAAACCTAATAAAAGTTTTTAATGTTGTTAGTCCCTAACATGGCCCAGTGTTTAATAATAAATAAATAAATATACACACAGTACATATATATATATATATATATATATATATATATATATATACATGATTAAATGCAACTGTATGTTAAAGCATATGTTAAAGCAACTGTATAAATATCAGTAATTGCATGAGGTTTGTATTTTGTGCATTTGCATTAACTTTTGTTTAACCTGCACTTTCATAAATTATTTAACGTGCTACAGACATGAAGTGATATCTCTTTATCTGTCTATCTATGTGTCTGTTTGTCTGTCTGGTGATACTCAATCCTGAACTAGAAGTCACTGGCAATCAAGATGACTCCATAAAATCTAAAAATAAAAAATGCAAAACGTGCAAAAAGACAAGTAGCTTTGTCAGAAGTGAACATGAACTCATTTCTAAAGTACCATTATAGTTCAGTGCATGTTATGACAAGTGCATGTTCCTCTTATGAGACAGTTTTGCTTCTAGTTCTCATACAACCACAATAGTAGTAATTATTTCCTAAGACTTCAGTGCTAGTAACTCTTCCTACTTCCTTGTGCATGAGTCTTATTCAGCACTCGTCTGTCCGGTTTCTTAAGTAGTTGCGCTGCCTTTCACATGCAAACTCTCACCTTCTTCCTTGTTTTCTTTTGATTCCTTCTCAGCACAGCGCCTGAATACATCTCACCTGGCCTTTTCTGACCTGCTGCAGCTGGTGGTCTTCTACACTTTAAGCAGGTAAGGGATATGCAGTTAACTTTCTTTTTTATTCAATCCAGTTAGACGGAGTTGTACAGACATGTAATTATTATAATCACAAGGATTAAATGCTCAAGGTGCAAAAAGAAAGATGTGATGATCATGCTCAAACATACTGTATTATTATTATTATTATTATTATTATTATTATTATTAATGCATTTATAAAGTCCCTACTACCATGATTTATTTCTGTCTCTTCCACAGAGATGTGTTGCCATTGTGCTTGTGGGTTCCTTCATGGGTGTGTGGCTTAACCAAACAGCCAGAACATCTTGTTTCACAACTGGGTCCAAGTTAGTCCTCTCATACCATCAACCAATCAGATCTCTGTTTCTGTTTTTCTGTTAAGAGGGTGGTGTGCAATGTTTACAGATGTAATGCACTGGATAAAGTGTTGTAATCATATGGTTTTAAAGATGTTTAGACTCTTCATGTCAGGATGAAATCTGCTAATCTCCACCTGGTCTTGTCAATGTTGTCACTGCACAGAACATTAGACATTTCAAAAGTCTATATTCTGTATGTGGGTGTGTCTGTGTGCGTGCTTATGCACACGTGAGTGTGTGTGCCGTGTGCTTGTGGTGTTTATGTCGTGTGTGTGAGCATGCACCCACATGGAGAGGTGGGGGTGGGTTGGGGCGGGGTGATGTGGGGGAGATAGGAAGAACTGACTGCTTTACCCTTGTCGGGCCTCAGAACAAAAGCTTTTTTTTTTTTTTTTTTTTGCAGTCTGAAACTTTTTCAATCTAAATGAGCCTAAGTGTTTCCTTTCATTTACTGAGATCAAGGTTAGGTTTAGATTTGTGTGTAGTATTAATAATGAATGTGTTAATTATAATGTTTACAGCAAGCACTCACAAGGATATTAATAAAAAAGTATGTGTGTGATTTTCAGGGGCCTGGCTTTGCCCCTCATCAGATCTGCAGCTAGGCACAATGAGTCCAGGAACACCAGACACTCAGGAAACTGTAATGTGCACCATACAGGTGAGAATACTATACTATATTTTTAGTTATCTTAATGGACAATTTACTTTAAGAAGCATCCTTTTGTCACTTTTTTCTTCATTCATAAGACTCCTTTTGCTTTACTGCAGCTAACAGCAGCCAATGGCGCACTCTGCTTCATCAATCCTCTGTATCTCCAAGAGCACGGAGATGAATGGCTGACAAATTCCTCAGTCAGCGCAAATCTCATGAATCGCACCTTCACTTCCAAGCGCGACAGGCGACTGAGTGCAGCAAGAGCTTGGAAAGGGGCGGGGCTTAAGAAACGAACTGAGTCAGTGGACGAATCATCTGGAAGTTTCGACAACTCAGGTGATACAGAAGTTTTGGCAGCATTCTTTGTGCATTAATTCAATTCAATTCAATTTTATTGTCATTTTCGCAAAGCAGCTTTACACAGTCAAAAGTATTATTTAAGTTTGTATGGAATGTCAATGTATATGAATCAAAATGGTCAGATAGTCCCTGGTGAGCAAGCCGAGGGCGACAGTGGCAAGGAAAAACTCCCTGAGATGGCAATAGGAAGAAACCTTGAGACTAACCAGACTCAACAGGGAACCCATCCTCATTTGGGTGAACATAGAGCAGGAATTGATCTGCATTCATACACATTAGAGATATACTACAAATGACCTGTATTTATTTATCGCACCATAACATTCAGGCCAATGTTCTTTAGTTGGGAATATCAGCAGCTCCATTTCTGTTAAGGGTTCTTTTTGGTAAAGGGTTTTTTTGGTCACTCAGGTCATCTTGTATGATGTGCTTACAAGTCTAGGTAACTAAACTGCGGTTTAGTATAACGTTTAAAATGTTTCACAAATCTTACAGCAGTTCTAACGATTAGGGGGGAATTCCCTGGTATTTAAATTCTGTGTCGAATTCACACCTGTGACATCGTGAACATTTCCCTGATGCTGCAATTTGCTTTTTTGTGAGTTGTTGTGAAACAGACAGCGAAGAAGAGACACGATTGCAACATTTTCCTTTAAAATTTCGTGGAAGTATCTTTAAACAGATGCTAAGTAAAACCTTTCTTTGAAGCGAAGAGCGGCGTTTAAACAATTCTGTTTAACAAATATCAGTAGTTCCCCCTTAGCAAATTAATTTAGTTAAATTCTGCATAAACTAGCAATTATGACCAAACCGAAAAATAGAAATAGCAGAAACAACTAATTTGAAAAAAGTCACTTGCTTGATGTCACACTGATGTGGTGCTAGCCACACCAGTCTTGTTTGAAAAGCTCTACTTGTTGCATTTGATTGTATTGCACCTGGTGCTACCACTGTGCAAAAGCCAGGCATACAGTGTTTGCTAAATTAAATGGGCTTTTCTGTATTTTTCTGTAATTTTGCAGCACAATGCATAGATGCAAAAACTAGTACCTAACATAAAAATGGTGATTATCTTCTCACACCAGATTTTCAGATGCCCTGAAAATAGTTTATTTGCAATACTAAAATATGCTACCTACATACAGTTTGGACCATGGCTGCTCAGACTCAAAACAGGACAGGAAACAGGCAAGAAAATACTTTCGCTTTTATACAGGGTTATCAGATGCCACCAACTAAAAATATTGTCACGTCAACCTCAACCTGGCCATAAGAACGTGGCGGGAGCAAAGAAAACTCTCTGAAATGATATTTAAAAAATCATTCGATTTTTTTGTTGTTAATAGTAGATTCACTATGGGGGGAAAAAATGAGAAATCACTTTTTGTACTTATGGATCTACAAGACAATGTTTTCATCATAGTACCAAAGTAAGTAAAGTAGGAACAAAAATAAAATAGGAAGCTCAGGATGTTCAGAGGACAGAACCATGGTTAGGGCATTCCTGGAGCAAAGACAAAACCCCTATATATACAGTGCATCTAAAAAATAAACATTATTGTGAGGGTTTTTAATAAAATTATTAAATACATGTTAAGTAAAATATTTCAAGGCTCTTTATGTTTGAATTTTGATGAAAAAAAATTCAATATCTCTAAATATTACAACATTCATTTTTAATTTTAGTAAATTCATGTAGTATAAATACTGTGTATCTCTCAGTCCAATTCAGTACAAACATGGAGAAAACTGCTGACTTGATAGTAGATGATCGTTAACACCCTCCACAAGCAGTGTAAGCCGCAGACGCTGTTTGCAGGGTGCTGTATTGAAACATGTCCATTGAAAGATGACTAAAGTGAAACAAATGTAGTAGGAAAGATGCACAAGCAAGGATAACAGCAGGTTTAAGATGATTATCAAATAAAGCAGATTTAAGAACTTAACAAGGAGTGCAATGATGCTGGAATCAGTGCAGCAAGAGCCACCACATATAATCATTTTCAAGAACCTACATTTCTAGTTTAAGACCACTTCTGAACCAGAGACAGTGTGAGAAGGCTCTTACCTGGGCTACAAAACTGATGCGATAAAGGCTGCTATCAAAGGAACCTGGTCTTCAATGACACCTAAGCAGTACCACTGACATACTATGCCGCATTGATGCATTAATTCAGTAATTCAATTATTGAGTGTATAAATAAAACAAAAATTTCAGAATCCTCTTTTGATTGATCTTAGAAAATATTTCAATAATTAAAGGGGCTGAATTTAATATGTTTATGAGCTGTAAGCATAACCATCAAAACTGATGATGATACAGTTATTAAAATAAAATACATTAGGTTAGTTTCACATACTGTTTCATTACACTAATGGACATTATTTCTCTGGCAGGATCTCTTGCCCAGAACCCAGTTTCCCCAGTGTCTCAAACTGGAGTTGTTCTGCGCAGAGCAAGCACTTCCAGTACCACAGATCCTCAAAGGAGAATAAGTACGGATTCAACTGGCAGCCCCGTCCCGCAATCCCCGCACCGAGTGTCTTGGGTTGAGGACAAAGTCTGGATGAACCCACCTGCTCCTTTATCCCTGCTCCACCCGCCATGTCTAGAATTTGATTCTCTGTCAATAAGCAGCATAGAAGAAGAGCCTGATCAGGAGCCACCTGCAAGCCACTCCTGTGTGCAACACTCACCACGCCTCCCACTGGCTGACAAGGTTAAGAACAGGCTTTCAGCAGTTGGCCAGGCTCTGGGTGGCTTCATTAACCCACAGAAACGTCTGAGCAACCGCGTGCAGGAAATGAGCGAACGTAAAGGTGGTTCCTTTGCAGAAGCTCTACGGGGATTTGTGGAGCAGACGCTGAAAACTAGAGCTGTTTGTGGAGTGACAAGCACAGAGATGCTGCAGGAAGTGCGTTCCTCCGTCACAGCTCTGAGGGAGATGTTGTATGACTCTGTGGAAATCCAGGTCATCATAGAATCCCTGGGAGATGTACCTGATTTTGAGCTGGGTAAGACGACAGCAACTAGCAGATATAGTTTTAATGGTCCACTTTTACCAACAGGCAAACTTGTTCTTATATGAAGTGGGTGGCACGGTAGCTTAGTGGTAAGCACTGTCGCCTCGCACCTCCTGCAAGACTGGGGAATTATTTTTTACTTACCAGTCTAGCATTTTGAAATAATAAAAAGAAACATTCACATGTGACGACCATTATCTTTGAATGTTAGGCCTGGCTTTAGAAATGTATGGAATATTTTAGTCTTTGTGAGTCTGGTTCATTACCAGAACATAAAGAAATAGTATACACATTAAATAAAAAATATGTTCATAAGCAAAATATTCTGTCACACAAGTAAACATTGTGAAATTAATGCATATGACTTAACTTTGGGGCTTAAGAACCAACCATCTAGACAGTTGTAGTCCACACTTCTGGTTCCTTTATCCAACAGAAAAAAAGGGGGGGAAATATTTAGTTTAGTTAATGGAATACCTGGTAAGAAAAAAAAAATACTGCCTGTTTCACACTATTTTAGTTCTTTATCATCTTCCCTTCCAATCTCCTCAATAGATACCATGCTGGAGCAAGCCTTGCATAAAGTGGCGCTGAAGCCATTGTATTCCCATTTGTACGAGATAATGAAGACGACACGACAGCAGGATGGCAGCCTACAGCGTCTGCAAGTAAACCAGAACACGCTGATGGGCCGAAGCCTGGAAGAACTGGAGGGGACGGTGGGTGTGGGTGTGCCTGATGCGGCCATGCTGGAGAAGATCCAGCAGCGCTGGGCAACCATGCACCCACAATATTCACCCCAAAAGAAGGTGGAAATGCTGCTTAAAGTCTGCAAAAACATTTACCACAGCATGACTGTCAATGCCAAGCCTGGTGAGTGCAGTAGAGACTATATCAGAAATCAAGTACACTAATATGCTGTTTTATTAATTACGATCACCGCTGAACAGGTATGTGTTTGTCTGCTGATGTGACTGTTTTCTGACAGGTGTGGTTTTCGGAGCAGATGACTTCCTGCCCTGTCTGACGTGGGTATTACTGCGCAGCGATGTTGTTACTTTGCAGATAGACACAGACTACATGATGGAGCTACTGGATCCTTCTCAGTTACAGGGAGAAGGTAGGAGGGTATACTGTGACTGTGTTTGAGGACTAGCTTTAAGCAAACCCTTGATGACTTTCCAATTTGGGGATTTCCTATCACCATCTTAGAATATATTTATACAGTAAATAGTATGTAAAAAAAAAATAGTGTATGTAAAGTAACTGTAGTGTAATTCAGTAGTAAATGGATGTAGCAAATACGTAAAATTGTGGAGGATCAAGGGCAAGTGCTACATCAGCTGTGTCAAAGAAAGAAGGAAGAAAGTTAGAAAGAAAGAAAGACATATTAATCACGATATGTTTCGGGTTGCCAAGGTTGTGTTTTTTACACAACATTTTGCTACTGTAGTTTTGGAACAAGTTTGCAGGCAGTGGCAGATTTAGCAATTTGGGGGCCCAAGGTGAACACAGGCATGGGACCCTCTGCATCCCTTGTTCACAATTTTTTTAAAATCCTATTTTCATAAGGTATATGATTTCTTTACATAAAGAATGTACTTTATTGTCCATTCACTTGGAAGATCCGTCATTGGTTGTCATCAGTTACCTTGGTTTTCCAGCAAGATCTTTGATTGACGTCGATCTCATTTGTTTTACTAAAGTGAGAAGATATTACAAGATAATATGGAGTCAATTATAGAGTTACAGAAATAATGAGACAGAATGTTTTTATTTTCATGACTTCTCATTCGTCCCAGTATTTCTCTTCTCTGTACTACTAGCAAAAGCAGTGTCTTCTTGCTGCTCTTTAAAAATGTTAACAGTATTATTATTGTTGTCAGTACCCACCAACACCGTGAAAAAGACGGTTATCTTTGGCGGTGTATCGATAATTGTTAGAAAGTTTTCACTCTGCTCCTGCTCCTACCTCTTTTCAGATCCTCTTGCTTAACTTTGCTTCATTTTTGCAGTTTCACACCAACTCTCTGACTCATCAGTCTCTGTTTACACTTGTGATTACACACAATCACTTCTGCACGTGCATTCATAGAATAGTCCATTGTAGTCCATTCTGTGTACTGTTAGTCATGAATTATATGCATTCCATAAATTTATTAGGTGATCCTGTGGCCCTTGGTAGATCGGGGCCTAAGGCAACTGCAGACTTTTTCCTCTGGTTGCGGGTGTAAAAAAGCAAGTTCATAGATGATTCATAGGTCCTGATTGTTTTAAAGCAAATGATTAGAATTCACTCCGATCATATTTCGCAAAATTATAGGCTGAGGGAACAAATGGAACGTGTAAATTCAGTTAATCTATGATGTGCAGAGACATTTCTGTTATGCAATATATTGCAAAGATGGAGTGAGGAAAAGGAAGGATACACCCTCCAGATGTCAGTGCATTATGGTAAACCTGTTTTTGACATAAAGACTAAGAAAAAAAATTATAAATTAAGCATGTGTCTCATTTTCAGTTCCTAAACTATTGGGGCTAGTCAAGATCTTTTTGAATGCTTTTTAAGATGTAATTTTTGCTGAGCCATGGCAACCCTGATCAGGTTGTTGACCTCCATACCAGTCACTGTTTTTTTGTTTTGTTTATTGTACTATATGACATGGATTTAGGCATACTATACAAGAAATAATATTTAATATGTAAAATATACATCAATCAGCTATAACATTATGACCACTGACAGGCGAGGTGAACAACATTAATCAGCAAACTAGTGAGAGGGTCATGTGCAACTAAGGCTCACTCAGGCTCACAAAGATCACCCCATCCAGTCTGATCCGAAATCTAGCCTCCAAACTCCCCAAATCCTAATCCGATACAGCACCCAATCCGATCAACGGAAACCCCATCCCACAACACACAGCACCCAAAGAATCCACTGCCAATGTCCTGGGGGCAGACACAAGAACCAGGCCATACAGAGTCATGTCTCAAGGGGCTAGACCTGCCTGGTGGCAAAGGGTGTACCCAAAATCCAGGCGGTTAAAGGTTTTAATGTTATGGCTGATAGGTGAATCTGTGGTAACCATCCTGCAACTCCCCCTTATATAACCGCTTGACCATGGAACTTTACTGGTATTTTGTCTAAATCTATCTCTCCTGCTCTAGGTGGATATTACCTGACATCCCTCTACGCCTCCTTGTTCTACATTAGCAGCTACCGATCTCGTTTGGCAACACGTCAGTTGAGTGCCGAAGCCCAGAAGTCCCTCAGCCAATGGCATCGCAGACGCACGCTTCACTGCAACCAATCACGGCGCAGCAGGAATCGCAGGACCATCAGGAGACACAGAAGTAGCGAAAGAGCCAATGAGGACTCAGAAGAGATGAACACAAGTGCATCCAAAGAGAGAGACAGAGACTTAACTCATGCTGGTAATGTGACAGAGACACTGCAGGAAACGGTAGAGGAGCAATATAGAGGATCCGAGGATTAATATCAAGAAGAAGAAGAAAAGAAGAAAAAACACCTCTGAGGCTGGGTATTAGCAGAATAATATTAATAACATTAAAACTGCCTTGCACTTTTGCCTTAGGTTTATGAAAACTGTACAGAAATGTGAACAATTCCCCTGTGCCAAACTACACAATTATTGGTCTTGGGTTCTTTTTTTTTGTGTGTGCTAATAACACCATTTATGAGGCCTTAATGCAACCATTTCATGAAGCCTATGGACTATGAGCTGTATAATATATGCAAATGTGTCTTAAAATTTCTTAATTTAATTTGTAGCAGCATTAGAGTCAGAACTAATCAAAAAGCTGATTAAAAAAGCGGAATAAACCAAGCACAATCGATTACATCTTTCCATCTACAGTCTGTATCATTTGATATGGGTCTTCAGCAGCACAGGGTACAGGCAGTTTTTGATTTTGCCATAATGCCATCACAGCATTTACATCCATGCACTTGACCATGGCAGTACACAGGAGGACCACATGACTAAAGAAACCGCCAAGTATATCAGTCTGTGCAATTAAAACCATGCCTAATGTAATTTCCTGTTGAAGTGAGCACATACCCTGCTCTACCATCCTTTAAGGCACACACCTCGCAAGGTTATTTTAGAAACTGTTAGTACTAAGGAAATGCAATGTAAGAGGAAGCTGAGAAAAAAAGCAGCGAGAAACCTTATCCACCTACCTACACTTAGGTAAAATAAATTTAAGTATTGTATTTGTTAACTTCTCCTTAAGGTAAGCAAGGCAAGTAATTTTTCGGTTGCATTTTATTGCATGGAACAACTTGTAGTCTAGACTTTGTTTCATTACACATATCGCATAAGATAATTATGCATAATTACAGATATAATAGCATTTTCCAGTAAAGACTAAAGAATTAACGAGGGTAGGTTTCTAGATTATGGATAGTCTAATTGAAATAAATCCGAAATATGATTACCGCAGTGTAATTTAGTGAACATTTCTCTGGAAAAAACGGAATAAACAGTTACTAAAACAATGAACATTTACTGAAGAAAAAAAAAATCAGTTTTGCATATGTCACTAATTTTCACTTCAGGCCCCAAATCCTTAGTCAGCAACAATGTCTGAGAAACATCACTGACCCAGCTCTGTTTTAAATGCTTCAAAAATTCTATTAAATTAAATTTTATTTCTATAGCACTTTAAACAATGGTCATTGTCTTAAAGCAGCTTTAAAGAATCAAAAGAAAATCCCGGAAATGGGTATTGTGTGAGACAATATGTATAAATAAAATATGTATAAATAAAAATAATCAGATTGTCCCTGTTGAGCAAATCGAGGGCGACGGTGGCAAGGAAAAACTTCATGTGATGGCAATAGGAAGAAGCCTTGAGAGGAACCAGACTCAGTGTAAATAATTTGCAAATGATCTGAGCAAAAATACTGTGGAGGTTTTGCATTCCATATCTCAACATTTCACCTGCTGAAGTATCTACAGGTGTGCTATAATTAGGTAACAGAGTTAGCCAGTGCAACTAGTCAGATAGTTCAATGGTTTACAGTATGAAAGCTCTGTAGTTAACTTAAGGTGTCAATTGTTGTGGAAGTCCTGCTTCTATATTCCAGAACCATGTATAAATTTACGAATGAATTTATGGATTTACATGAATTTACATGAGCTAGCTAGCTAATGAACCTAACAAACCACAACAGCATTTAGCTAGCCACCTATCAACTCGCTAGTTAGTGAAGGTTTTCACCTCAGGATATTAAACCTTACCTGAGCAGTTACCTTTATTTTTAATTTAAAAATTATTACTACAATAACTATATATTTATTTGTCAGCGTGTTTAAAATTATTTATTTTATTTTTGTTTTCTTGTTTAAAAGGAAACGTGGTGCCCAATGTCAACCACCAGGGGGAGCTGTTGCATTTGCTTTTCGTTCTAATAAAACGTCAATCTAATTCAATCTGCTGAGTTGGGCACAGCTTTTCTTCCTTTTTTTTTTTTTTTTTTTTTTTTTAAGGAAAGGATATTCTAGTGCATTTTGTATTTCAAGAAAAAATAAAACCTGAGGTGGATAATTTTGCCGAATTGTCTTACTTTCATCCAGTTAATTTAAATAGAGCTGTAGTTTTGTTATAAATGAGTCTCTGACCCAAATACAAGAAGCATGACCTATGTATATGGATGGGTGTATACACAACTGTACACATGCTACTGCTTATGCGTGCTCCTTTTATATGCTTATACATGCATGGACATGCTTGATCATGCACACACAGTAATCCATCCTCCTTAATCGCAAACACACACGTTCACAGGGTACATATGGAAGTCAAAAGTCAGAATTGCAAACCTAATCACATTTGCCTAATGAGGCATCTGGCAATCCGCCTGCATTTATGATCGTAGCGTTGCTAATAAAACATCTGGGCTGGCTTTAAAAAAAAAAAAAAAAAAAAACGTGAAATTCAGCTGAAATCAGAAAGCTTACCCCACTTAACAACACTACATTTCATTTTGTACATACATGATTGTGCATTTTAACATATGAGTTCATGTATGAAATAATATTATGCATTCAGCTGGGGTGTAAATTGGATATATGGCCTTCACGTGTGAGTTAGTGAATACACAGATGGTGGAGCCCTGAGGCACTTGAAACATAGGGACAGTGTTCCTAAAGGGAGGGGGAAAAGAAGAGCCAGTGAATACACACTGCTCATGCCTGCACACACTCTTCTGTTTGCTTGGATCAGTAAAGACCGCTGTGTATTCCTCTGTTGGGAAAGTTCTGACTGACAGCTCGCTAATGAGTGTCAGTTCTAATGACTGTGCTGTCATTAATGGAGATAAATAAACGAGCACTGGTGGCTAAACCTTCTACAACACTTTCGAACCAATTTACTCCCTGAGTTAATATGGTGGATGCAGTATAAACATATAAACAGTATGCACTGTGTATATTTTTCTTTCTCTCTTTCTGAAAGCCCTCCCCTGACAGCAACATCACCTACATTTAATATGTGATCATAAGTTTTAAACATCACTGGATCATAAATGTGTAAATGTGCATTTTACCAGGCAATCACTTTTAAACTTCATGGAGTATGATGTGAACAAGATGTTGTCACGTGTATGTAAAAGGATTATTCTTGTAAGAAATTAGATCAGAGAATGAAACCACACGGCCTACATGTGAAACTAAACAAATCGTGAAAAATTGACGTGTGAAAATAAATACACCCTGACAAGAGTCACGTGAAAAAACAAACACGTGGGATGATGTGTAAATAAATAAATCATGGGCAAAAATGTGTGTGAAACAGAACACTCAATGTGTAATTTACACATGGATTTCTGTAAGGAAATAATTTTTCTGTGGAATTTTTGAAAAACAAATATCTGCAGTCTGTTCTGCCATGAAATTGTATGTCATATATTTTTAATACATCTTATATATTTTTAATGTAAAATGCATGTGCATTTATACATGATAAGGACATCGTGTGACTTAAAGACATTACATAACAAGGAGGATTTTTAAATCATGTAAGCATACAATTTATATAAAGCAAGTTAGCTGTTAGTGTAACCCTGAGCAGACTTCACTACCCATGTGTAATCTCTAGTTTTACTTCTTAATCTTTTCTCTTTGTGTTCATTAACCTTCTATAAACAAAACCCCAGTTCTTTGCAGTTTAGCATATTTTACCCCACTCTTTCTTTTTTTCCACTTTCCCTCCTCTCTCTCTCTCTGCACCCTCCCTGGCTCCCTTGTCTATATTCTGACAGGTGTGTAATTGGATGATTAATGTCCGTTCGCAGTCCTCCCACTCCCCCTTCCTCTCACACAAAGCTACACACACACATGCACACATGATCACATACACATTGTACAAGTATAATGACGCTGGAGCTATTATAAAGGGGAATTTGCCTCGATTGTGGTTCCTCCCTGCTGCAGGAAGTTACTCTGTCCATATACACCAGTGAACCTTCAGCAATCACTGGCAATTACAGGATAGATTTGATGGGAACTAGGCTAACCCTGACCCCTGATTTTTCTTTTCTATATCTTTCTTCACTTTAATCAATGGAAATTCTAATGATACTTTCTTTTTTTTTCTCCCCCTTTTTGTCAATCCTTTGTGTCCAACATGGAGCAAGTCCACAATGTCCATTAAAATGCCTTGAGCTCAGGGTAAACATCCATTATTATACAAGAAGAAACCAGTGAAAAACAGTGAAAGCAGCCAAGATCTAAAGTGGCTCAGGGTTAGCTGCAGGGGTCAAAGAGAGATGCCACTTCCTGTTAACCCTTGGATGAACTCTAACCCCTGCTGCAAGCTGCATTCATCACATTAGCATGGTTAGGGGTCGCAATGCATGAAAGTGCAAAAGTGAGTGGATGAAAGAAAGAGTGGGAAGGGCGCTAGGCATGAATAGTCTCGCTTTTAAGCAGAACTGCAAAATGTAAAGCAAAAACTCAGTTTGATTATATAATGTTGCTTAGTTTTTAGACTATATGGAATCGGATTTAGCAAGCTTCTCAGAACAACAAATGAAATTAGACAACCAAGTACCCAATCTAGTAACGCTCTGATGGGAATACGGGAGGGTCTACCAATACCAATAATGTTTTTATTTGAAATTCTTTTAAAATGTAATACTAAATTCTTCATTGCAGTTCGTATTATCACTATTAACTTGAATGAAATATGCACACTCAGTATCAAGATACTCGAAGTTCTGTTTTGCTTTTATGACAATGTATGCTCAAGTCAGGATGCACGCCACAAGTTTGTTTAAAAGTTGAGAGTTCATGTTAGATCAAATCTGTCAGAATTTTATGAGCCTAGAAGGCAAAAAAAAAAAAAAAAACCTTAAGTTTAAATAGTGACCAGCAAACTACTACAGTATCCTTAGTAAAATAAATAAATAAATAAATCCCTTTTTTTTTTTCATAAAATTAAGTTTAAACACATATATTTAATATCATTCTACATTTTAGGAAAATACAGAATTTCTTCCAAAACTGTGAAATATGGCATCATATAACTAAATACCAACAACAGTCATTTGTTATTTAAAGACTTGAAGGTCGGCTGTTCTGGATTATTTCTTGCAAGAACGACATTCTCAAGTGCATTTGCAAAGCCCATTAAGCACCATGATGAAACTGGCTCTCATGAAGACAATCCCAAGGAAAGCAAGACTTACCTCTGCTGCAGAGGAGAAATTAATTTAGTCACCAGCCTCAAAAATCAGTAATTAACAGCACCTCAGATAAGGGTCGTCCTTACACATCCCAATATCAGTTCAAAGGAGAATATTGCATATTTTGGAGGAATTCAGCATTGTTTTACAGTGTAGAAAAAAAGAAAAATCAGGGAAGAAATAGGTGTGTCCAAACTTTTTACTGGTAGTATATGATTTTTTTCCAATGTTATTTGTGAATGTTTTTGTGTGGTTGGTGACAGAGTAGGTTTTAGTTCTACAGTATTTCCGTTACAGTTACGTGTTTTTGACCATCATATATTACATGATGTAAAAGTAATTTTCTCTGAAGCATGACATGTTGCTTGCCATGTAACGATCACTGAGACAATTATGTACAATTTACAAATCATAAAATAACAATATATAATATCTATAGATGTTGCTATGGTCAACCTGACCTTAGTTTTCTTTCTTTCATGCATGAAGAATATCAATTGTATGTAACAGGATTAAAAAGGATTTCACCATATTCAAAACAAAAGAAAGCAACTTTTGCTTAATAGTAATATAGTAATTAGCAACATTAACCATTTCCATTGTCACCATGAGTATAATCGTCATTTATATTTGTTTTATTATTACAGATGTGAGAGACAAGATCTTTATAGCTTTCAAATATTAGTCAAGTTACTTAAAAACAGGCAGGAACATATCCCACTGTATAACAAACAAAACAGACCCGACAGTGTTACTTGCAGAACTCCTTACAGAATTTACTCTGTTTGAACAGTTTCCCAAAAATTTCAAATAAAACAAAGAAGCTGTGCTAGTTTGATCCTTAACACCAAACATAACATTTGCTTGTCAGGACATGGTGGATGCTACCTTTAAAACAAACTTCAAAAAACAATTGAAGATTAACATCAACTCAAAGTTTGGGGATACAGAATCAACAAGACATAAATACAAAAATAGATTCAACATTAAAGCAAAAGTTAAAATAAATATGGTATACAAATGACAAGAGTGCCATTAATGGACAAGGAGTTAAACTGCCCTCTTTATGGGAAGACTAAGGATTGGTCCATAGCATATGGGACTGCTTGAGGAACCCAGCAATTATTCACAGTTCAAGCTCTCATTTCATCGAACGGATCCAGCAATTAAGTCTTTGGGTTTGTGGCAAGGCTTGAATACGTTGATACAAGGAAACAGTTACAGGAATTTTTGGTACAGTTGTGAAGGCACCAGACTGCAATGATCTGGTGTGCTCCTCTGTTCATGTTCCTGACGAGCTGTCTCTGGGCAAGGCAGAGAGGCTCTGAAGCCCCAGGTTTTCAGTTCAGGAAGCAGAAAGGCCATAGGAAGACATGAGTCTAACCAGACGATTTTTATGTGTACCGTGCAAAATTGGGTGTTTAAGTTAACATATGAGAAACACAACATTCAGGCAGTGTGGCTGCATGGGTATTTTTCCACTGCACACTCTAAAATACAGACAAGCCAAACTAAGAATCAATAGAACTTGGGGCTCTGGGACTTTCTTTGTCAATTTGGTAGATAAAACATCTAAACGTAGGTTCAAAACTCTCAGTATTAAATTACATTTTCTGTGATACCTTGAATCAAGGGGTACGTGAGTTGTTGTTTTTTTTTTTACCTTTACTATGTATCTTTCACTGGATATATGGATGTAGGAATTTTTGTTTTAAGTTTTAGTACATAATTAGGGATATGCTATATGCACCTTTCTAAAGAAATTTATACATACAAAAGGTGCACCACTCCAACAACAACAACCCTTTTTTTTTCTGGGGAGGAACAGGGTAACAAGTCAAATTCAACAGGGATTATAAAATTAAATTAATAAAATTACAGCGTAAAAAGACTTGTTAATGGATTATTATCAACAATAACAACTAATCAATAATGCTGCACTATGATTAAATTAACTTACTTTTCAGATTGGCAAAGATATTGTAAAAATAGCTTCGGTCAATGGACATTTGCAACATAAATAGAACCTCAGGTACTGTAAATTGCACCAAGTATAATTAATAAAATAATTTGTTTTGTAAAATAATTTGTTGTGCTTACACCTTTTTTAAAGAAATTAAACTTTTGCCCAGGTTAAGAAGTAGCATGGTGCGTTGTTGGCAAATGTTCGAACTACTGTGTGGCATGAGCAACAGCACATCCCCTAGTATCAACAGTTCTTTGTTTGTGCTTATCTATAGTTAAACAGCTGGAAACTTTTGGCCCAGCATTTTGGCTGATGAAGCAGAATCCAAATCCAAATCCAAATTTTGCATTGCCAAAATTGCCAAAACTGTACTTTGTGCAGTAGAAAAAAAGCCTGAACCATACCACTGTGTTGACTCTGATATCTGTTTGTAATGTAAAAAAAAAGACATACAAGGTTTTGTCAGTTTTTAAGACAGTGATTATAAAGGGTTAGTGTCATAACATGACAAGGTGTCAAAGTTTATGAAATCGTGCCGTCATGTTACTGAGGTGAAACTAGTGCACTCGGAGTGTGTGAGCCCGGTTTCCTGTTAGCCCCTTCCCCTCCCCCTATTTCAGTGGGCATGGATGTCCAGGCCTTGTCCAATTAGAGGCTCGGTGGAGTGCGGATGGGGAGGCGGGTGTAGTAACATGGCTGGGTGGGGGCCGGGGTAAGGGTGCAGTGACGGAGCCGCATGGGTGTAACCTGGCTGGGGCAAGAGTGCTCCGGGGTAGTCTGCAGGCAGAGACGGCATTCCCTGAAGACCTGCAGGGTGGAGACAGAATGATGAAGGGTGGTGAGGGACTGTAAATATTTACAGTTATTTCACATCTGAACTCACTGTTCTGTTTAATCGGTTTGTTTTTACTTTGTAATTTTATAGACTTATTAATCAAACAGTACTATTTTATTTATCCATTTATTAATTTATTTATTCAGTGGTATAGTACACATTTAATATGGTACACATTAATGAGCCTAATAGCTAATTCGGTTGAATGTGTTCATTCTGTCTATGACATTTTAAAACCCCTTATTTAGCAGCACTATCCTGATGTAATTGTAGGTCTATTTTAAATCATTATCAACTTTCATCACTGGTACAATCATATATATAATATATTGAGAATCTAGCTACTATATACAGCATATAAGACAATTACCTGCTGTTCGAAGGCCTAAGTGAGGCTGACTGTCTAATCCATAACCTCCTAATGCTCCTGCATCTGGGCTGTACGGTGCACCTTGACCTGCATTCACATGTACCAAAAATAATTAAAAACACTTAGGTACAAATTCAGTTGAAATAAAATGTTTAATTTATGTAATAATATGTTTTTTTTTATTTATTGTTTTTTTATTTGTTTTTATGTTACCTGAGCGATTTGACTGGTCAATCATGGGCTGGACTATTCTACGTCTGGCATTTATAAACCTAAACGTGACAAGAGGACAGGAATCAAGCATTACATACACAAAAATAGTGCAGCTTGAGATATAATAATGATTTTCAAAAGTAATCATTTCGCAGAAATAGAAAGTCTGGCAGCTCTGGTCACTTAACACGACTAAGATCCACTAATGACCATTATGTTAATACAATGACGAATCAAAGCAATTTCATGAATATTACTCTGATTTTAAAACGCATATAAAATTTTTCTGTTTAAGAAACAAAATGCCCCTTAGCAATTGTGTATTGTACTTGTAATGCAATACATAAACCTAGACTGGAAGGAATTGAGGTTCATAACCGATGCCATAACTGATGCTGAGCAAATGAAAAAGTTCATAAAGCCTAAATAAATAGATACGCCGATAAGCACTAGCATTATTAAAGTCTCCACGACTAGCATAAATCCTCATTAAAAGCAAGTATTGATCACGGTGGAGTAGCTGGTTCATGAGCTGCAGTTCATCAATGATCGCAGAAGTGCAGTGTAAAAGCGGTAGTTGCTGATTGAGGTTAGAGGTGCACTTACCAGTTGTTGACCTGAAGGATTGTGAGTCCTGTGTCTTGAGAGAGTTGTTTTTTCTGTTCTTCGGAAGGGTATGGATGCTGTTAAAGCAAAAAAAAAAAAAAAGCATTTTTACTCAACAAGTAATCTTAACGTCATGGGATCAAGGTGGAAAGGACGGTTGTTGAGTTCAATAGTGGGTTGCTCATTCATTTTGGAATTTATAAATAGATATTAAAAATAAATGCCTAGTCATTTTTTGTATTGGGTAAAAGAGCATGTGAACATTATCATACAACCCTCAACAAAGCTACCTCTTGCCTGTCACATCCCTACACATTGGTAATATAAAAAGTTTTTTGAAAAGTTCACGTCAAGTCCCTGTATAACAAAGTACAATCTGACTCTGTAATAATTGAGTAGGCTTGAATTTTCGAACCAGACAGCGCCAATGCTGTCTGCACAGAGCCCCTCCTGTCTTTATTTATAGTCAATGTGCCGGAGTTCAATTATGTGCGTAATTACAGCAGCTTCATTAGTGGCTAATTACCATATGCTCGTTACTGTACTGCGCCGGCACCTCTCATTTCAACTCCATTCGGCTGTGCAATAATTCCCCGGCTGCGAGTTCATAAAATTCAGATTTCACACCGACTGGTTTGAGATGCCATGACTTCCTCTCTGGAATCTTCTATTAGATCCCCAGCATCTCTTCTTGATCCTATCTGCCACTAATATTCTTCTCTTGTTTGTCTTCCAACTATAATAAACAATACATCAATTCTGTTGTCTTTCTTTCTTTCAGTGCCTGTGTCTGACTTACTGATAGGTGCTGGAAGAGCCAAGCTCTCATGATGTTGGTTGCCACTTTCGGAAAAATGCCTCGTTTCTTGTTGTTTCGTCTGTCTCGATCTGTCTCGTCCTCTTCTCCTGTGCTAGGAGACGCTACCGCACCGTCCAGTCCGTCTCCTGTAAAATGCAACAAGGGTGAAATTAGCCATTGTAACCGTGTATTTCCCTGTTTTTTTTAAATGTGTGTGTTTAGTGCAATTAGGTCAAATCTCTTGCATGTCAACATCTTTCAATTCCTGCTCTTACACAAGTACAACCTCGTGTCATCAATGTGACCCGCTGATTGAACTCAATGAGCTGAATGAGCTACTCCTGAGCTGAATCCTTCCTTCCTCATCTCTCTTTTTTTTTGGCTTCATCCTACCATTAAGTACTTCCGTATGTCTTTAGTTTATGCTTTTGTCTGAGCTGCTGTAAAACTGCAATTTCCTTGGGATTAATAAAGATTTATCTTATCTTATCTTATTTTATCTTTCAGCAAATTTTCAGAAAGGAAATAAGTATGGCTCACAATGTCAATTCTTAATTCTTGAAAATACTAAATTTCTTACATTGATTTTATTGTGTATTCTCATAATTTTTTATGTATAATAATAATAATAATAATAATATTTTTTTACATTGAGTTACTTTGTATCTATTATAATTTATTATCATTATTATTATCATCAGACATTTTTATATGAAGTTATAAAAAATAAAAAAAGACGACCCCTTACAAATTAAAATGTAAATACTGTAGTAAAACTACAGTGATTTTATTATAAGGCGTGGCAGATGTGAAAGGCACATACTGATGACATTAAAAACTACATAATGAGGTAAAACATCCAGGTCACCTTGAATTTTTCTGTATTCGAAAATAAAAAAAATTTCTGCACAATTGCGTGGGGGGGGGGGGGGGGGTTTGGGGTGGCGCGGTGGTGTTGATATAAGTACCTGCGTCGCTGCATGCATCTAAACTGTGTGTGGCGAGGCCACAAGAGGCGCTCGGGGTTCCTGACGGCGTTGACAAACAGTCATCTGTGTCTCGCAACCAGGACTGATTCTAGATTACATAAAAAGAGACCAAGCTAAACATATAGGCATAAAAGACAACCATCATCACTAATCACTGGTCACTATAAAGGAGAGCAAAAAAAGCAGCTCACAGCACAAAGCTCCATCTATCCGTTCTGTTCACTCACCTGCTCCGAAAGACTCGTGCAAGAACCGGTGAAATCCTCCATGTCGGATTTGGATCCGGACTCGCGATCCTCTAACACCAAATCAGTGGGCATTTTGCCCTTAAGACATGTGATGTAGCGATGACAGAAATTATCACACAGATCATGAACCTGCAAAGTCAGAAAGAGAACAGGTTCTTTAGAACTCAAAATGCCTCAAAGAGAAAAGTAATAAAAAATACTTACAGTTATTAAAAAACAAAGGATGCTGTAATATTACTGTACCTTTTCTAGCTCTAGTAGGTGAAAGCGTAGTACTTGGATGGCCTGGATCATCTACAGCAGAAAATAAAAAAGGCACTATTTGAAAAACATTCAGATTTCTGATAATCTTATTGACTACGGGTCATCTCCCCCCGAAATTTCTCATTTGTCAATTGCTACCCACACCAACTACCGGCCGAGGGGTCAAAACTACCACAAGCCTCCTCTGAGACCCAGCATTTCCTTAAACTGCTGCTGTTACGGGGCAGAATAAACGCTATCCATCCTTTTTAACAAAAATGAGCGCAAAGACGCTCAAACACAAATTACATTTCATACTGACTTCCAAGGAAAAAAATAGTAAAAAAAAATAATAATACTGTTCCTCCCACCAATTTTGTTCTCTGATTCCTGACATTAGACACCTGTGGCATCACCAGATTTGATTCTCAACAAAAATTGCAACTGCTTCTCTATGCAAAAGTCAGAAGACCCTACTAAAAACTAGAAGCTAAAACAAGAAAATTGCCTCTGAAACTAAATTAAATGGACATGTACTACATAAAGACTGTTCCAAAAATATTTTTGATAAACGAAAAAAATATTTTATACTATGCAGAAATTTACCAATGAGCAAATATCAATCAATCTATAACATATAAATCTTGGTTTCTTTGTGTGTGTGTGTGTGTGTGTGTGTGTGTGTGTGTGTGTGTGTGTGTGTGTGTGTGTGTGTGTGTGTTAAGATACTTCTTACCAAATTGTCCAGTTCTGGATTTGACGAAAAAATTGGTTTTTCTGAACGGATCTAAAAGTAAAAACAATGAACATTATTCGATGCATCCAATATAAGCTTTAATACTTATCAGTTCACAATGAACCTGACTGGCTGTCAGTGCTGCCACTCACCTGTTTGGCGAAGGCTGCGATGTCTTCATTAAATGATTCGGAAGAGCAGACGTCGCTATGACCTGTCATGCTGGGATGATGGGACGCATTTGACAGTGAACTGGAGTCACGTGGTGAGCATGTTGCCAGTTCACACTTCTCAAACACCAGTGCCAAGAGTGGAAACAGAGGGTGGCTGCACACATATTATAAATATATGATTTATAAGTTATAGGATGTACACACTAATATTCCAGTGCATAAACAGGGAGATGTGGTGTGAGATGATTATGTTAATCTTACCCGTAGATCTGATCACGGTAGTGTTTAAGAGAATCAGGAGCGCCATGACCATAGTGAGGCGGTGGTAGTGACCTCATCGCCTCCCCATAGCCGCCCATGGGCATGACCTCTGACCCTGGGTACTGGATGAGCTCTTCATACTGAGAAAAAAAAGTGATACAAGTATTGAACTGCACCTAATAGGACTAGTCATGTTGTAAAAAATGTAGGACCCATATTATATTGCACCTTTAATTACAGGAACTTTTGATACATTCATTAAAAAATATATAAAAAACTTGATAAAAATTTGTACAACATTCATCCATCAAAACTTGACTGGACAATGAGACGAGCACATCCCAAAACAAACAAGGCATTTATTATATCATTGGCAATTATGATTGTCCCCTGAATGCACAGACTTCATGATGTGTTCAAAAGATTAGCAGTCATTTTGATGCAAGATTACAGCAAAAAAAAATTTTTTTTTGTAAAACATTGGCCTCTGTGAACAATAAAACATATAACTGTCTTAAGGTAATTAACAACAAAAATGATGGTTTGACATTGAAAATTTTTTTTAATTTACATTTTTATATTTAAAAATGGATGAAAAATATATGTACACTTTATATTTTGTTATCCGACAAGAATTCAGTATATTAAAATGCACATATATCACTTATTACACTTATATAAACGACACTGCAATAAAAACTAGCTGATGTAGTCACAAGTTATAATAAAATATAATTTGTATGAGGAAAAGTAAAACCCCAATATGCAAAAAATACTGTATATTGAAATGCTTGTAAAAGATGTTGTCAATGTTATTACAAAGCCATGTGATAGAAAAATAAAACATATTTAGTCATCTAATGAACCTTTTTATGGGTGTTTTTTTTATTTTATTTTTTTATATTCTCTAGTTACCAAACAAAAATAAATTTATACTATAAATGTTTACATTTGGGATGTTGTTGGCAATTCATCAGTTTTATTATAATAAAAAATTTTAAACATCATGCATGCTATTAGGACCATATTTGCACGTAGGTTTCAGTGATATCTGATTATAAGATTTTTCATGGACATTTACCAGCGGAACAATAATATCGCGTAGTAAACAAGTAAATCTGCGCATGCGCCTTCTCGCCTCATTAGCCTCATTAAAGGGCTTTAAAAGCATTTGGTGTGAACTTGCTTTATGTAATTTAGGAAATACTGTCACAAAGATTTTGTCACAGGCCATGTGCACTTTCCAAATCTCTATTTAAAAACAGCGTTTATAAGCGTGTTATTAATATTAATCAAATATATAGGGAAATAGAATCGATTAACTATGAACAGAATAATCTGTAACCACTCTCTAATCCCTGAGTATCATCACGTGATCATCTGACAAACAGCTGTCTGTTCATCGTCTGCGTGCATTTTTATAACGTGATCAAGACAAAGCTCAAGGTAAGAGACAAGGCTAAGTCGGGGATGAAATACTGAGCCTGATCCAGATACATTTGTTGATCGTCATTAAGATTTCTTCGAGGCCTATTTGTTACCAATCTGCATTATGAGGGCTGACAAATTGAAATAATTAGGCTACAGCAATCACATTAATACGCAGCCGCCGGGATTATGATGCACGACAAATAATCAGAGTTAAAACTGACAACCACACAGAAATAACCACAGTGCTCTGAAGTATGAAATACACGTTTGATTAAGCTTCAGGTGCTATTTAACTTTTTTCTTTCCTGTTGAATGCATGGTTTAAAAGCAGATGAGCTTCATGCCTTTGTATTATAGAACACAAAAATAAATGCATTGCTGCTTTAAAGAGTCCACTAGTCTTTTTTTTTTTTTTTTTTAGATAAAAATGTGATTGAGCTAAAAGTTTTGAAAATAAACGTAAGAGTTGTGTGTGTTTGCTTTTTTTTTTTTTTTTTTTTTTGCAAATGTCCACACTTAAAATGGATCTAAACACACATTTTATTATTAAGAACTATTATAGAATAGCAATACTTGGTTTTGCAGCGCATGCGCAATTTATAACACAAATTTATAATCCACAAGTTCACTATCGCATTCAATGCTTAAAAGTCAATTTGTACCTTTAAAGTTATCTTTAGCTTGGACGTTAACGCGTATTATTGAGTTGTGATTATTAGTCTTTTAGTATTAGTAATAGTACAAACTCACTAACAAGGCTGAAACTGCCAGAACTAAGCGTTTCAACTGCACGCAAAGGTTTTCCTGAAATAAACTTGACTTGTTAACTGTTTTTCTTACTTTCATGATGTAGTCTGTATATCAGCTATTTCAGACTATAAATGTCAGTTATTTCAGACTATAAGAACGGAAACCGCGTTGTTCCTCTTTTTGTAACACCATCGTTTCTAACAAAAATTAATTTCCTAAATAATATAAGATTATACGAGTTGAAATCTACCTTATCAAATACACTATACACTTCTTGAAGTGTGCCTTCCATCTGAAAAACAACTAAACTACTGAACGTAAGCACCTATCTAGTCCAAGCATCCACTTGGACTAAAAGAACAAACATTTTCGAAACTTTGATTTGTTGTTTTCACAGAACTGGAAATGAATTAAGCTGCCCGCTGAACATAAGCAGTGGCAATTTATATAACATCTCAACCATAATTAAGTCTACACTTTAGGGCAATATATATAGAAAGAAATAAGGAACTGCTTTATTTTTTGGACAATTATGTAACATGCCAGAATTATTCTGCACTAAGGTCTGAGCCATTCCAGTCGCTCAACTCGCCAGCTCAGTCTAGCAAAAAAGTTGACCTACTTACTGATTTCCTCTGTTTTACTTTACGGCCCTGTCTATTATTTTCTTCCGCTATGTACGCATATTATTTCTGATACTGATGTTTAGGTTTTAAATTGAACTATGAATAGATCTTTAGAGTTATTACACTTCATTTTCTCCTTGTTTAGAAATGACAAAAAAATTTAAAAAAAATTTTTTTTAAACATTCTGTGTTCCAATAAAACATAATAAAGTTTTTTTTTTTATAATGCACGGATTATTCATTAAACTGATTCCACTTATTTATTTATTTTTGTGCTAAAGATGTATTCTAAAATCCTTGATTTATTTTTTTAATGTTATGTTTTGTTTGTTAAATGCTAATTAATGGCCAACCTCAACATCAACACGTGCAAATATAATATATTTTACACTATTCATTTCTTTATTATTATTTATTTTATTTTATTTTTGCATGCTTTTGACACCTTGAAACCACTGTATTAAACTAAGTCTAAAAAAAAATAATGACACCCCCTCCTATTTTGGCACAGTGTAAAATACGGGAATCAGATTTGGGATGTGGCCCTAAGCTCCGCGTGAGCGCGCGCTGAGAAAGCAGGAAGGATGCTGAACAAAACTGGGAGAGATCCGGGATCTGTCTCTTCCACCCAAACACCACAACATCGCCTGCTTCCGAGATCAGCAGTCATATTTCAAGTGAAGATATTTTTGCCTAAAAGGGTTCTTTTTTAAATAAATGTATATTGGTTTGTTTGTTTGTTTTAAGCAAGCATGCATGAGCAGAGACGTACCCTTTTCTCCATGCGCCACGGAAAGCCGCGCTCTTCTCGCGGAAGACAACACACACCGATCCGGCAGTCCGGGACAGAACACCAGTCACAATCACTAACAGATTTTTGAGAGGAGGAAAGAAAAAACAAGGAATGCACATCAAAATACAAGCATGCACTGCGAATTGTGCTACGACCAGTAGATGAAAGATGGAAGCGCACTGAAGCGCGCGGGATGCTTCACTAAATCAGATCGGCCTGTAATCTACAAAAAACACAACTGCCAACACGTGTGCGTGTATGCAAAATGCACTAAATGTAATGAAGTTTTGAAGTGATGTATTCATTCTCGATACGCAGGACTCTAATTATAACGTTGGCTTGCAACAAATCCTGAACCAGAGCAGAATCTTGAGTGTTTGTGAATTCCCATCTGCACTCACTGTACGCTACTGTACGTGTTCATTCGACCCTGTGGTGTAACCTAGAGATCGCAACAAACCTTCAGGCGCGAGGATCCCGCTCTCTCTCTCTCTCTCCCGCTCTCTCTGTCTCTCTCTCTCTCTGTCTGTCTTCCCGTCCCTCTAGCTCAAGCTGGTCCGCGGTCACTCGGTGCTGCTTGGCGGGCTGGACAGACGCAAATCGCGGCGGTAGTGTGGCGGGCGATCTGCTCGGTGTATCACCACATCCATGGACCGAGACAACAAGCTGTAAATGGATACGCGCGTGTGTGTGTGTGTGTGTGTGAGTGAGTGTGTGAGTGCGTATGCGAGGCGAGCACTGGGCCCGGTTTAAAAGCCGAATGGAGGCGGGAGCGATGCTGGAGATCGGGAGTCGTTTCGGGGGTCAAAACGCGGCGGGGTCTCTCGCGCCCCCCCCTTCTTATCACACACACACGCTCGCGCATTACAAACGCAAGACCCCTGCGTTTTATCTTGAACGGCACGCTCTCGCGCGCACACAACCCACGTACCCCCCTCCCACCCCCTCCACCACCGCCGCCGCCGCGCGCGCACACTGTCTTTCAATCTCTCTCTCTCTCTCTCTCTCACACACACACACACACACATTCAGCTTTTAAGTTTGTGATATTCTGAAATATTCATCCACAGTTAAACACCTTTACATTTCTCGCATAAACAATAAGACTGTCACTCTTTTTTTAATCTCATTAATACCTTTATAAGCTTATATACCTTTATAGCTTTATAAGTTATTAGGTTCTATCTAAATAGAAAAGGCTCGGAACTTTTGTTTGTAACCAGACCGGTCCATTTGTTATAACTGCAGCACTTTGTTTTCCTCGGTTATGTGTCAGGGTCAGTGATGGGAACATATGGCCTCTCATTCACTTAGACATTTGCTGTAAAAAGAAACTCCTCCTTCCTTAATAGCGTTCGCAATTGTCTCCAAATAGCCATAAATGACGTTTGTGGTTTGTTTACATGCTTTATTTGCTCGAGGGTTATTTTAACTCGACCTGTTCATACACAGAGCACCAGTTTGTGTTTTATTTCTGACTATTTATATGTAAGTTATTGCAATTATTTCTACATAGAAATGTTGAAATTTTAGAATTTAGAAGTAATTCAACTAGTGTCCTAAATAGTTGAGTTATCTCAGATCAGGTTGATACACTTATGAGTTTTTTTCCCCGGTTTATGTCTGAAACCCTTGGGCAGCGTCGTAGCCAGCCCGAAGCTTGGCCTTGTGTTGTAAATTACCCCCTAACTAACGCAACAATTATTCAAAACGTTTCCTTTATTGGCCTCCCGCCGGTGAGCACCAGCAGGCAGTCGGAACTTCAATGAGCAGAAAGCGGCAGGCGCGCACAATCACACGCATTTTACACACCAGGGGGAACGTGAGCGACTGTCACTAACTGCTTCTCACTGCGCATGCGCAGCATGCTCACGCATGCGCAATGAGGGCGGAACGAGATCAAGCGACCTGCTCCCCTTTAACTCCCCGGGAGGCGCCTTCCCGATGGAGATGATCATAGCTGAAAAAGCTTCTTTAACAGCCGAACAACGGCGACTTAACAAGGGCGTGAATGGAGCAACGCCCTTTGAATGTCCGGATTAACGACATTGTTTCCAAGTGTACCTAGTCCCTCCGGGTATTTTTTTTATTTGCAAATGTTGAAGATATATTTTTGAATCATGATAGTAGAAGACAAACCTATGTACACTGTGCTGAAGTGGCACCTAGTTTAAACAGAGGCAGATGTCTGTTAGGATAATGTTTATGCAGTTGAATTGACCCAGTTTTAGTGTGTGTGTGTGTGTGTCTCCAGAGCTGAAGGTGGAGGCCACTAATGTGACTGAATAAACCCATTTAGGACGTGGGTGTGAAAGGGGGCTGAGAAATGGAGAATGCTTTTATTTTCATGAGTGTGAGAGATTTTTATGAGTTTGTCAGCCACTGTGAGAGTGTGAATGTTTGTTTTGGACACAGTGTTCAGTACTCACCCGAGTACCCATGTCCGTCTGTCGGTTTACTGTTCAGTCAGCATTGTTTGTTTGTTTGTTTGTTTGTTTTGCTGACATCAGACAATGTTCAGAAGTACAGTAGCAAAAGAGACAGATGCAGAAAGGTGACAACAATATATGAACAATGCGCTCAAATAGCTACAGAAGATCAAATCTAAACCTCCATATGCAATTTTTGGATTTACAAACCTTCTTTACAAACCTTCTTATCTGTTCAATTACGATGAGTCTTCTGTTAGGTTTAATAAAAAAAAAAAACAGCACTTGACCCAGAGCAAGTGTTGAAGTGTTTCAGAATTCCTCATGTTTCAGCTCCAACACCAAATCCTTCTAATTAGCCTTGCAGCTTAGCCAGATCAGTTGTGTTGGATTCTGACCAAATTTAAATATTAAGAAATGCTTATTATAGTGTATAGTACTGTATTTGTTCGATGTTCAGGAAATTTATATATTTACAAGTGAGGACTGGTGCCATGTCTGAAATTTTGGAAAATATATCCGATACCATTATGTCACACGGATGAAGTGCTGTTTTGTGGGTTCTTCATGTCCCAGCTTGGCTAACCTTGGCCACCCAGGCTTCTTGACACTGTTGACTCGGCTGTAAACTCTAATGGCTGCCATGACCCCCACATGCCCCAGCACACTGTAGGACATCAAAAGATGAGCAGGCCGCCCATGAACTGCTGCTGTGTTCAACAAAGAGCCAGGGTTAATACCGAATCAGAGAAGCAGAGTGCTTTTTTACGAGAGTCGTGCAGGACGCCTCTCTTAGTACGAATAAACGTTTTCTACTGAGTTACTACCTACCTGAATTAATTATCTTTGGAGTTTTGATTCGCTTCAACTGCGTTTCAAGTGGCACCTTAACAATGAGGAGTTTACAGTAATGACCACTTACCCTACAATATCCATGTTCATAGATTACATTTTACACTAATCACAATCCAGTTTAAGTAAACAATAAAACATGATAAAATGCGCTATTATAGGAAAATAACCAACAACAGGGTGCTAAGAGTCTTCTAGCCTTACACCATCCTGTTGTCAATTATTTTCCTAATAGTATATCATATCATGCCTGATTTATGTAAACTGCTCAGTGTTTCTTGATGGCACTCAAAATGATAACTCAAACTCGGTAAGTTGATTATTTTCCAATACCAGTGCATTCCAATAGGGCTTATTCTTCTTATACTACAGCAATGTGCCAATTCATTTGGCATTCTTTTATAGAATTAGATGTCATACTGTTGAACATAAGTAATAGTTACTGTATATTTAATGTTGAACATGAAACAAGTGCTTTCGATAGAAGTGATAAATTATTTTATAACAAATACAAACAGTGAAATGGTTAATCTTGGGTAAAGCTTACATGAGTTTTACCCTCACCAATCATCTGCCTGATTTGCCTGTCTCACCCTTGCAGATTTTATCAACATTTTCATGCTTGAACAGTCTCATTGAGTCTAGTGAGTGAAAGGTAATTAGTGACCCAAACCTTGAGCAACTGTAAGTTAACCTAGTGAGTGAAAGTCATTCTATTGTCAACGCTATAATTGTGCTGTTACTGATTGTCTCTGCTTGTGACATTCTAATTATTTCTACTTTCATGCCATAGCAAGCTGAAGCGACAAAAGGATGCCAATCAAGGGGCTTTTTAGATCATTAATCCACACACAACAATTCTCCTATCAGTCTGGTAATGGAGCTCGGCTGGTGTTTAAGCGGCTTTTCATCACGTTGTTAACTTGGTATGACCATTCAGTTAATATTAATACATTTTTCTTTTATTTTCATGTGTTCTTTTTATTTTCAAGACGTTAATGAGAACGAGTATGGACATTATGCCTCACTTTAGTGAGCCGAGTCCTTGATATTTGCAGTATTTGATGATAAACATGCCCAAAAATTGTTTTCAAATTATCCCAGATGCTGTGGCGTCATTTCAAGAAAGGAAATTAGGGAGCAAAATGTTTACAGTTACACATGCATATGACATTTCCTACTTAAAAATGGCAATCTGATGATGCATACACATCACCAGAGTGGGGTTGTGATGAGAAAACCATAGACAGATAAGGATCAGCATGTTTATCACCAGTATGTCAGTGGTAAGAAATGTTACTGTCAGATGTTTAGCTTGCTGTTCCTGATTTCGATGAAAGAATAACAAATTATATCATGCCTGTTTATTTTTTTTTGCTTACTTTGCTTAAATGAGTCATTTGAAAAGAATAGATCATTCACAATATACCCATGCGTTCCTGAAAGTGAGAATATTGCACGCCTTCGCTTAGTCTTGCATCACCTTATGCTTTAAACACTTTAAGAAACTTTTATTTTCTCGTCTTGCGCACCTTATGTTTAGCTTTTCCTTTTTTTCATCTGGAAAGATTAGGACAGGCAAGGTTTCTTACACTGTCATATTCAAGTAGTTCTCTGTCTCTCCGTATCTGCTTCCATCCTTCTCTCTTCCTCCATCCCTCTCTCACTGCCTCCCTCGGCTGGTCCCCTTACAGATGGAGATTAACTTGGAGCCTGAGCCCCATCCGTTTTCCTGACTGTTTGTTATTAAGGAGATGGATGGCAGCGCGCAGTGCCAGGCCGACGCAGCCACAATTACACCAGGCCTTGTGATAGATAGAGGGAGGGAAAGAGAGAGAGAGAGAGAGAGAGAGAGGGAGTGAGGGAGGAGGTGGTGAGGGGGATACAGCAAGAGGTGCATCTATCACACCCCTTAATCTACCTGTCACTCTGGGCACATGGCAGGGAAAAAGAAGAAGGCTGAGAGGAGAGAGCAGAGAAAGGGGGTATGAGAAACAGACAGAATTGTAATGTGGTTTAAAAAAAAAAAAAAAAAAAAAGGTTGTTAAAGTAGTTTTCCTGGTAGTTCACTGCAATGTGTGTTACTGCTAAACAATTTAAAGGTTATTAGCCTGTTAATTAATACATGCTTGTAATGGTGTATATAGGATATAGTATTTAACTTAATAATAACAATAATTCATTAATAATTAATAATCTTAATAGGGCTACTTAAAGGTAATTTATACACGTCATCACTGTTGCATGTCACATGGCATAACAAAAAACTTTAACCATTAAATGATAAGTCTACCCTGAAGCATATTAAATATGTTTTCTTTGAAATATATTTGATGTACTTAGCAATTTGTTAGTTGGTGCTGTATTTTTTTTTTACTGCTGCTGCAGTTTTTCTAGCATTTAATTGAGTAGAAATGGCAACAATCTGAAACCTGAGAACAACAAAAGACCAAAAGCTTTTTTTCTCAATCACTATTTTCCATTAACAATTAATGTCATAAAATTTGACCAAAAGTTTGTAGACACCTGACATATTTTGCTTTTTGAAAAGCCACGTCCAGATGTAGTCTCCTCTTTGCTCTTATAATAACCTCCAATCCACCGGGAAGGCTTTTACTACATTTTGGAGCATGGTGGTGGGGATTTCTGCTCATTCAGCTAGAAGAGCATTAGTGAGGTCAGGTGCTGATGTGGGGTAAAGAGGCCTGGGGCGCAGTCAGCGTTCCAGTTCATCCCAGGAGTGTTCAGTTGGGTTGAGGTCAGGGATCTGTGCAGGCCATTTGAGTTCTTCCATACCAGACTTGGCAAACCATGTCATAATGGAGCTCACATTGTGCATGAGGCATTGACAAGTTTGGGCCTTTTAGCTCTGGGGAGGAAAATTGTAATGCTGCAGTATACACTCACTCACACTACTTTATCCTGTGTACAGAGTTGCAGGGGGGCCTGTAGCCTATCCTAGGAGACTCAGGGCACGAGGCGGGGTGCACCCTGGACAGGGTGCCAATACATTGCAGGGCACACACATATATACACACAATCATTCACACACTACAGGCTATTTGGAAATGCCAATTAGACTAATCTGCATGTCTTTGGACTGGGGAAGGAAATTGAAGTACCCAGAGGAAACCCACCAAGCACGCAGAGAACATGCAATCTCCATGCACACAGAGTCAGGAATCGAACCCGGAACCCTGGAGGTGCAAGGTGACAGTGCTAACCACTAAACCACTGTGCCGACCTGCAGTATTCAGAGAAATTCTATACAATTGTGTGCTTCCAACTTTTGGTAGTGGGAACATTTTGGGCAAGAATTACTCATAAATATTCTTGTGAGGATCCCACAAAAACTTTTGGCACTATAGTTTTTTTTTTTTTAATGAAAAATTCAATGTAGAAGTAGTAGAGATACTAACATTTTGACAATATTAGCATGCAAGGTCAAGCTTAGGAGCTTTAATTAAAGTGTAAAATTGAGGAGGTGAGAGAGCTGGCTGGACTAAAGGAGTAATGTGTTGCTGCACTATGATGAAACAAGGGCTAAATCCCACTGGCAATACAATAAGCAGGTAGTCGAATGGCATTATGGGAAATGTAACCATTATCCAAAGTGAAAATCGACCAAGAAGTTCAACTTCAAGGAGGCAATGAAAGCCCTTCATGAAATTAATAAATTACAATAAATGTAGCTTGCCAAACTAACCATACTTACAATGTTCGATAGATATAGACATCATAGAAAGTCTTTTGGAATAGAAAACTAGTATATACAGTAACCATTAAGTATATAAGTACTATACATGTACAGTACCAGTCAAGTTTGCACACACCATCTAATTTATTGTTCGTTTGTTTCTTGAATTATTTTTTACATTGCAGAACAATCCTGGAGATTTCCAAACTATGAAATAACACATATGGAATTAGGTAGCCAGTCAGTCAGTTGTTATTTTAAGACAAGAAGGTCAATTGTTCCGGAGCAGTTCTTGCTACAACGGTATTGTCAATTGCATTTGCAAAACCCATCAAGCACAATGATGAAACCATCCTAGGAAAGCAAGACCACAAATTACCTCTGCTGTAGAGGAAAAGTTCATTTAGAGTTACCAGCCTCAAAAATAATGGCTTTACGTAAGTATAGATATATAAGTATATTACCATAAGTAGCATTTAAACCATCAACTATACAAAGGAGATTATTGCATATTTTGGATGCCATCAGCATTGTTTTACAATATAGAAAGAAATAAAGATCAGGCCAGACCATAGAATTAGAAGGTGTGTCCCAACCTTTGACTGGTAGTGTACTTATAAGTACTGTATATAGTTAAGTATATAAGTTAAGTAGCTTTTATCATCATTTTAACCATGTACAGCCAGTACAGTACACAATGAAGCAAAACAACATTCCCTTAGGACCATGGTGCTATATAAACCAACGCAGGAATACGTGAGATGTTACAGAACACTACATGAAGCACAAACAGTACAATTACTACTAAAAACAGTGCTAGCACCTACAGTACTGTTAGAGCAAGTGATGAGCATAGTAATTGCTGTCATTACAGCATGCTAGGAGGGGATGTGGCTTCACACTTGGGCTAAATATTCGACTTTCCCTTTAACATCCTCCATGGCATTTACCTCCCAGGCACATTTGAGTCAAACCAGCCTGGCAAGAGCACGACACGAACTCTGTCTGACCCAGTCACCTCATCACTGGACAGGTTGTCGACATGAAGTTGTTGTCTCAACAGTATTTCTAATATTATTGTGGGTCTCTTTGAGCTTTTGATGTTTCATGTTTACTGCAGCTGCCGATTGGAAGCTTTCACACTTTCTAAGCACGGGTGGTCTACATTAAGATGTGGGATCGAAACATGCTTGGAGATGAAATATTGTCACCAAATATGCACAATCTACAATGGAACCATGAAATACTTACCTAAACAAAAATTTGTGATGTAATAAGTGAAAGCATGGGTTATTATCTTATGTGCATGCATTGTGGTACAGTTTGAGAGCAGTGTTGTGAAAGAAAGTAATCCCAGGTTCTCCCTTCTCCTCCTCTCGCACCCCTCCTTCTCTTTTGCTGTCCAAAAGAGTGAGGGATGGGATGAGGAGGGATTAATGCTCTTCCGCTGGCCATGGGGATGATAGATGGACAGATGTGGGGAAGGACAGAAGGAGGGGAGGAGTAAGGAGCAGGGCAAAGGAGAAACGCTAAGTCAAGTGGTTCATAAATCTGACTCAAGGTCTGGTTTGCATCACACGTACACCGAGTTTTGGCGAGGTGTTATAATCAGCAAGTGGATTATTGTAAACTGCAGTAACAGAGAGGGTTTTTTTTCTCTCTCTCTTTTGCAGCAATGAGAGCTAGGAGTAGTTTGTGTGCAAAAGTGTTGGATATGCGAACAGTATAAATGCTGAAACACCTGATGTGACCTGTCTCTGAGAGAGCATCAAGTAACATTGTGTACATGAATTTAATAATATACATATTTACTTAAAAACATGCACAGCCGATCATTACAACATTACTTTGCATACAAATCCGATCGTAAAAAACTTGTCTGCTGATTTAATTAACAGATCATGTTTTTGTAATATCACAGTTTAATGAGCCGCACCATCTGAATCTCGTAAGCCAATTAATTCTACAGCCTAGTATTTAACTTAAAGTTAGTATGGATACATTTGTACCTGTCTTTTAAATATATGAAGCTTCATATGCATCATTTTGTTCATTTATATTTGTTTGCAAGTGTGTGTTTGTGTGTATGTGTGTGTGTTTTTAATCAGCATCTGGAGTCATCTGTAAGTGCCGTTGTCTGCAGCCTGGTGAGGATCAGATAAAGTGCACCCCCAACCACACACACACACACACACACACACACCAACCCACACACTGGCCCATTCCATCCCTCCTCTATCCATTTGTCATGGGGCAGCTGTCAGGCTGCTGTGATTGGTTGTTGTGGGAGACAGATCGCCGATAGGCTCTGATTAATAGTCGTAGCTCTAGCTCTTGCTCATTGATCAAGGGAATGAGCGAGAGAGAGAGAGAAAGAGAGAGAGAGATGGGGAGTGGGAGGAAGAGTGAAATAAGAGAGAAGCACAGTATTTTCAAGCTACCAGACTCAGCTGATGATCAGATTGTGATGATGAGGTAAAATTCTATGTTGTGTAGGTTTGTTAAGGCTTTTCCCTTAGATTCTTTAAAGCATCTCACTCAGCTGGTGAACAAGGCTGCAAAATATTAAATTCATACAACTCATACAGGTTTATTATGCATGTTGCATGTACAGTAGCAGTGGTCTGAGTTAGACAGATAAATTCATTGGCCAATCCATTTTTTTTTCATTGTCTATACCGCTTTATCCTGTATTCAGGGTCATGGGGGGCCCGATGCCTATCCCAGGAGACTTAGGGCACGAGGCAGGGTACACCACTCCATCGCAGGGCACACACATATACACACACACTACATGCAATTTGGGAATGCCATTTACCCTAATCTGCATATCTTTGGACTGTGGGAGGAAACCAGACTACCCAGAGGAAACCCATCGGGCACGGGGAGAATGCAAACTCCATGCACACAGAGACGTGAATCGAACCTGGCCGTGAATTGAACCCGGACCCTGGAGGTGCAATGCGACAGCGTTAACCACTAAGCCACCATGCCGCCTTCATACATATCAGTTTATTGATTTATTATTCAGGCATTCAAAAGTAATTGGTGTGCGAAAAAGTCCTGAAAAATTATAAAAGTATTATAAATGGATGTGAATTGTGTTAAAGCTTTAAAATATAATAATAATAATAATAATAATAATAATTATTATTATTATTATTATTATTATAACAATAATAATAATCATCATCATCATCGACCAAAAATTATAAAAGTTTTTTAACATACACACAAATTCAGCCATTATGAAAAAAATCATCATACACTTAAGCATATCTTAAGCATCATACACTTCTTTTATATTTCTCATGTGGTCATGTGACTAAAATATGATCACCTTTAAAAAAAAGAAACATGTCATACTTTGGCATAAATGTATTTGTCAAAGCACATGAACAATATGTGATTGTGTATTACAATAAATTAATCATATAAGAAAATCAGAGATTTAAAACCACATGTACTAAATGTGGGAAAGTATTGTTTTATTTATTTCACAAACACAGCTTGCATAAAAATAAAAACACTTGCCCTACATGCAGAAATGCATTACATGGGGGAAAAGAAATGGGTGAAACAACCTGTGAACTGTCTATAAACCACAATAATAAATTTCACATACTGTGTTGCCATCATGTGCCATAATATTTCATTACATCACATCCTTTTCTTTCATATTAAAAAGATCAATAAGGAGTCCTTGCACAGACATTCTGAACAGACGTCATGAAGAATTATATATAAATATTAAACTGCATTAGGAATACAACTGATGGAATTGTTAGCAATTCTTCTTAAGGTTTGTAATTAAAGGTGCACCATTTCCCATTTTTAAGTCGCACCATTTAAAAAATATTAGAGATGATGTCATCATCTGTAAGGATAACAGTGTAGCTGCCTTTAACAGAATATATTTAATGACATTAAAAGTATAGTCTCAGGCTTCTAAATGTGTTCACACTTCTTTTATAGAGTGTAGGTTAACAATCAGATTACTGCTGTTCTTAATCCACCTGCAGAACAATACTGGAACCAGAACATTTATAAAGGGGAACTAGGGTATACAATCATTATTATCATTTTTAAAAAATTATACAAGGTAAACAACCCCATGCAAGCCGAACATTAAAAATACAGATGTGTTGTGCGCATATTTTGATGTCAGTAAATTATTCTAAATAATTACAGTAAACTAGTAAAAGTGCATATTTTTATGTCAGTAAGCTATTTCAACTCAACCGTTACTGACACTCAGAACCCGAGGCCAAAGTTGTTTTATCACCTATAGTCAGTCCTGAGATCTGACATTTACTCAACATGTGTTTTTAAATATGTGGGAGCAAAATATCTGAAGAAATTAACCCCCCTTTTTTCTTTTCTTTCGTAAGTAATTCAAGATAAAACAGCATTTCCTATTTATTTGTTAGAATGAACCCTTTGGATATGAACAGCACTTTTAATTTTCATTGTCAAATACACTGGCTAACAAACATACTGTACCTTCATAATTTGAAGTATTCAGTATATTGAGTACATGTAGATTCAGTACATACCACCTGCCTGACTGAACTCATTTAATATATAGAAGGAGTCTTGATGTTACTGCTCAGGGCTGAAATGGATGAGGTTGTTGCACCTAAGCATACAAGGATGCACTGCATATTCTACTAATTAACAGTCAACGCTGTACACTTTTCCCACAGTGCCTGGTGTGTAAAAAGAAAATACTTTAGCATAGTTTTTGCGAAAAGGTCTGAGGAACTTTAAACTGAGCATCTATTTTTGAGCAGAATTACTTTTTCAGTACTTTGTTTATTTGACAGCAAGTTGCTAGGCCTGCTTGAGTGCATGTCTGATAAATAGTCTTATAAGAATAAATTGAAAAAAAAAAAAAAAAAAGTTTTCTTTACAAAAAAAAAAAGGATTTTACAGATCCATTATTCTGTCATTCTTCTTATGCTTATTCTGTTTATTTATTTAAATAAATAAAAAAATCTCTGCTTCATAGTATATAGTATGGGCTAAAATAGTATACAGGATACAATGTAAGTATTTTCTAAGCTTTAACAAAAATCTTTTGTTGATACCCAGTTTTAAAATAGAAAATTGCTTTTTATTGCTTTTTTTGTCCATTTCTTAGGTTCATTAAATAAATTTAAGGTATACACATTTACCTGCTCTTTATAATAAAATTTCATCATTATCGTTGTTGTAAAATACATGAATTGAAATAACTGAAAGTATTGTTTGAATATGTATATAAAAAATATTATTGTATGAAAATATAATATTGAATGTCCTGACATCTGTAAAGTCAGAGTCTCCCATTAAATGTTACAGTTATCCTACTGTATGGTATAACTCAAGCTTGAGGTGTCAGATGTGGATAACTGTTACAAGATGTCTTCACAGACCTTTGATGATTGGTACTGGTAGGTGGCATGATCTGATAAGGTTAGTAGATAGGGCTGGGCTAGGAGATAAATGGATCATGGTTATCCCAGTGACCTCATAACCCCTGACATCATAACATGCAGGGAAATAAATAGTAGATTGTTTAAATAGATGAGTTTAAAAAGTGATTTGTAGTAGGTTTATGCTTATATGCATGTTATTCATAGCATATATACATATATGTAGTCATACATACATATGTATATTTGCTTATAAGCACGTTGTAAATGTTTAAATGTTTTATGAAGTCCTAATGCTTTATCGATGGACGTGCATGCACGAGAGAGAGAGAGAGAGAGAGAGCGAGAGAGAGAGAGATTTTTTTTGAAAGACAGTGTGAGAGTGTATGCAAGTTAGTTTGTGTGTGTGTGTGTGTGTGTGTGTGTGTGTGTATGGACCCTGGGTGCTCTCTCTGTGGGGGGGTCAGTGATGGGAGGTCATGACCTGGTCGACCCAGGGGGAGTGAAGATCATCAATCAGCAAGAGGCAGGACTGAGCAGCAGGAGCAGTACACACCCTCTGTCCCCCAAACCACCCCCAGCCACACACACACACATACACACACTCGGACCAACCCCCTCCCACCCACAGCCAAACAGATGGCCATGGGGCAACTGGCTGTTCCTCACCTTACACTCGCTCAGTCACAAATAGATTTTGCAGATTCTGCTAACATTGATTTTCTGTTTCTGATCGTGTGCGTGTAGTATTTCATACGGTCCAATTTGTATCCACTTTGCATGAATCCATTAGCTAAATCCTGCTTGCTGAATGCCACAGTATAGAGATATCACAGTAAAATCCCTTGTGCATAGTAACATTATGCAAAATTGACCTATACACAGAAGATGACATAAAGTTTGTACCACAGATTTGACCTTGAAGAGCTTTGACATATGAACACATAAACGGCTCATGCAAATTAAAACCATTTTAGCTAAGTGACTCAATTTTATAAGGATTGACACAGTGGTGTGTGTAAATTGTAGTAAAGACATGGAGGGAAAATGTAGTAATGACATTTTCTATTCTTTGCAAGGGTCAAATGTGAAACTTTTTAAAAATGTAATGTGTTTTTTAATAGACAAAAATATATAAATATTTTATATTCTGTAATTCTGCTGTAACATTTCTAATTATACTGTGTACTTGGAAAAAGATACATAAAATGCACAATTACTATTCAGATAATAGCCCTCATTAAAAATGTCACAACATATATAGTATATATATTTTTTTTTTTCTGATTTAAAAACAATTAAGAGTAACTATTAGTTAAAAACATGCTGGAATGCTAAAACATGAAACATTACACTAGCATGTTAAATGTTTTATGACCGCATAATAATAGTATATGTCTAAATTCACAATTAACTAATCATCAGTTATCTGGTTTGTTTACAGCTGGCAGGTTGGTTCATGTTTACTATTTATTTTAGTGAATAAATAAAAAAATAAAAAAAATAAAAGAAATAGATAAATCCAATAATCACACCACACTATATATATATATTTTATTGCTTATTTTATTCATAAAGCATGATGGAATAATGTTACACATAATGGTACTTTATTCATGTTAGAATCTTCACTCAGACATTACATAAATATTACTATACATTAGTAGTGAATACTATACATCACTCAAGAACTGATATTAATAGCCTTTTATTATTACACACAAAACCCACAAAAGCCTCACAAGCTTGGAAGATCTTTCTCAGTAAGGGTCGATTGATATAACTGACATACAAACCACACACATTTAGTAACTATCTATCCGGACACATAGTTGGACACACAATCATATCACACATGCAGCCGGATAAGATAATCTGACAGAAGGCAGAAGAGAAGGTTCACGTTGAAGCAAAGTCGTTCAGTCAGGTGATCATGTTTCAAGCGTGCGGATTGGTCAGAGCATGTGCAGTCATGCTGCACTCTTCAGCCACATGACAACATGCCTTTCAATTTCCTGCACAGAGAGGAAAAATGTGAGAAGTGTGTGTTTGTGGTTTTTGGTGTGGATGTGTGGAAAG
>JAQMYK010000018.1:8396601-8411311 GCA_030014345.1 Clarias buthupogon | reverse complement strand
TATATTACAGTTTTAAATTTATTAATAATGAATATGATACTTTTAATCCATTTCAGGGCAAGGGGTATCATGTATAGTACCTGTTATCCTTTACGTTATAACAGCTATAAGGAGTCATTATTTCTGTAGCCTTTGGTCTGTACAATTAACCGTACAATTAATCCACACCATCTGTCCATTCAGATTTAAAAAAAAGAACAGAACTGTGATATAACAAAACTAAATCTCTTACCTCTATTTTAACAGTTTCCTATGAACTATTAATGAATAACATATTTATGGAAATCCTTATAACGGCTGTGTGTACAGCCATTATTAGTCATAAAGCTAATGTGAAACAAATCTTCCTTTTTCATATTTATAAATGTCATAGATTTTTTTACTGTATTATTTATATATTTATTATGTATATATTTCAAATGTCCCAATTATTATTATTATTATTATTATTATTATTATTATTATTATTATTATGATTATACATACTCTTTATTGAATGTGCAAGGTACAAATTACAGCCAAGGTACAGCCATTGTGCAAGGTACAAATTTTCATTTTAAAATATGTCCAATGGAACCTCAGAAAAGATTGTATATTAAATTTTTTAACATAATTTATCTAAAATGTGTAGATTAATATTCTAGATATTTATTAGATCCATGAATGCATTTTATTGCATTTTCCACAGACAAAAAAATATTACTCCCATTGTAACATTATTTAGATGTTACTTGTTTTTGAGTCCTTGAGGTTTTAATTAAACTCATTCAATTCAATTCAGTAAAGCAGTACAATAGCTAAAACGTTTTATATGCTGGTTTGTGATTTCCACCAGTGTAGCAAAGATCAAACACAAACAAACAGATAAATAAATAAATCACAGGCCCCCTGTCTATGCTTGAGGAACCCCTGTGGGTCCACAGACCCCATTTTTTAGAACCAGTGCCCTAGGGAACCTTTTGTAGGGCTCCTCTTTTTATCATTTACCCTTTCCCATTACAAATACTCTTTATATTCTTTGTCATGGGAAATGATTCTCTTTTTTCATCCAAAAATTCTTTGATGTTCAATGGCATCTTTCAAAAGAAGATTTAATTTTTTTTTGTTGCCCCACTATCTATGTATTACATAATAATCAGCATATTTTTTCATTGTTCCTGTGTTCCTGTGATATTTCACTATTACCATTGATGTAGAGCACACGCTGGGTTTTGGCTTGATGTCCCCCGTAGTACTGGTTGGTGAAGGCGATGTTCATGGGGAGTGTGTCTTCAGGAATCTCAAACAGCTGCAGGCAGAGCTGAGTGTGGTCCTTCAGCGTCACAGTGCGCACGAATGGGCAGCTAGCATCGTCACAGGTCTGATCTGCATACATTATCACTGGTTCATGCACATACAGTACATACAGAAACATTACACTTAATTAATAAATGAACAAAAAGGGCCAACATGCATTATGTTATTAAAGCATGTCATCTTTAGTGGTTGCAAAAAACAAAACAACAACAACAAAAAACCATGTAACTATTTATATTGAAGACTGATATTTAATAATCATTGGAGGCACAAGACATATATGAATATTCATTTAGTGCTTCAATGCTTCTATGTTTCAATGCCAGCTCATCAGGACTCTGCCAAGATTTCATCTACAAATGAAACATGAAGAACAATGACAATAAATTGAAAAAAAAAACAAAAACAGACACATTATTACACAGTCAGCCAAAAAAATGTATACACACTTCAGGAAAAGAAAAATAGTATGATGTATATTATGTAAATATAATATTGATAATATTGTCTTATATATTAATAAATAACATATAGTAATAAATTAAGCATTAAAATATTTATACAAGTTTTGCTGTTCCTGAAGTGATATATATATACAGTATGTATAGCAACAAGTAATATTCTTTGGTTGTGGCAAAGTAGTTACTCTGTTTCAGAAGAATCAGATGATTGCCCTGCATCAAAGCAAAAAACAACTATGGAGAATGCTTAAACTGTTCAGACAAGAACTGTAAAACTCATGATCAAAACCTGGAAGGATAATGAATAGTGTGAGCCTTCATCTTGAAGAATCTTGGTTGGAAAAACCTCCTGAATGAGCATGATAGGAGATCACTTAAACAAAACTCATGGCTATGTTTAATAATGACAGCAAATGTTCACACAATGCTAAGAGAAGTCAAGGGATTGGGACTAAACAGCTGTGTAGCCTTAAGAAAACAACTTCTCAGTGAGGCTAAACAAAACAAAAAGGCTTCAGTTTGATAGGGAGCATAAAGAATGGGCTGTGGAACATTGGAAAAAGATCTGGTCTGATTAGTCCAAATTTACCCAGTTCCAGATTGATAAAGATATCTTGGGAAGAAGATATGCCGATGAAGTGATGCACCTATCATGCCTAGTGCCTTCCATACAAGCCTGTATGGACAGTGTTATGATGTGGGGTTGTTTCTGTTGGTCAGGTCTAGGCTCAGCAACATCATATGCCCATATGTATTCAGCTATCTGAATATACTGAATGACCAGGTTTTTCCATCAATGGATTTTTTCTTCCCTGATGGCACGGGCATATTCCAAGATGACAATGCCTGGATTCATCGGGCTCAAATTGTGAAAGAGGTTGAGGTTGCATGAGACATCGTTTTCATATATGGATTTGCCACCACAGAATACAGAGCTTAGCCCTATTGAGAATCTTTGGGATGTGTTGGAGAAAACTTCACATAGCGATCCAACTCTTACATCATCACCACAAGATCTATGCTTGGTTGGGCAGTATATTGTATATACACAAAGCTGAAAGAAGCCCCAGCCTTTAGGGAATACCATTTCCATAAAGGGGTCTACTTGGTTAAGGACAATGTTTAGGTAGGTAGTACATGTCAAAGTAACATTTACATGAATGGCAGGACCCAACATGTCAGAGCAGAACATAACCCACAGCAACACACTGTCTCCGCCAGCTTGCCTTCTTCCCACAGTGCATCCTTTGCATCCATAGTGGTACCATCTCTTGCCCAGGTAAGACGCACACGCACCCGGCAATCCACATGATGTATAAGAAAACATGATTCATCAGATCAGGCCATGTTCCATTTCTCCATGGCCAATTTTGATGCTCATGTGCCCATTGTAGGTGCTTTTGGTGGTGGACACAGGTCAGCAAGGACAAACTGACCAGTCTGTGGCTGCACAGCCCCATACACAACACAGTGTTATGCACCTTTTTCAGTAATTTAAACTAGAGTAGCTCATCTATTTAACCAGCCTTGATCCCCTATGAACATGGGCCTTGGCCGCCCATGACTCGGTCACCATTAACAGATTTTCCTTCCTTGGACCACTTTTGGTAGGTCCTGCCCACTGCAAACCAGGAATATTCCACAAGAGCTGCCGTTTTGAAGTTGTTCTTAAACATTCATCTAGCCATCACAATTTGGTCCTTGTCAAAATTCTTAATCTTTTTTTTTTTTCCAACACATCAACTTCAGGGACAAAATGTTCACTTTCTGCCTAATATATCCCACATACATGGGCCAGTCTTCTCTCCACATGTGCATTAATGAACCTTGGCCATCCATGACCCTGTTGCCAGTGGGATATATTAGGCAGCAACTGAAACTTTTTTCTGAAGTTGAAAAAAATGGGCAAGCATAAGGACTTGAGTTACTTTGACAAGAGCCAAATTGTGATGACTCAAGGAATGGATTAGAGCAATGCCAAAACTGCAGCTCTTGTGGCTCTTCCTGGTCTGCAGTGGTCAGGACATACCAAAAGTGATACAAAGAAGGAAAATCGGTGAATTGGTGACAGGGTCATGGGTGGCCAAGGCTTACTGAGGTACTTGGGGAGTGGAGGCCCGTGTAGTCTGATCCAAAAGAAGCGGTAATGTAGCTCAAAATGATGAAAAGGTTAATGCTAGTTATGATAGAAAGGTGTCAGAACACACAGTGCATCACTGTTATGGTCAGTCATTATTAGGCAGGTGGTCATAATATTATGGCTGATTGGTGTTTATACATACAGTACATATGTACAGTGTTGGCAAAATTTATAGAGATTTTTGAAAATGAACACTTTTCATTTCTGTTTCATATAAGAAATGTAGTTCTATATGAGAAACACATTCTAACAGTGATTTTCTTACAATTATGATTTTGTCAATGACACTTTCAACTGGCTTAGGCATGCAATGAAAACATTGTTGCAAAATTCAGACATACTAGCATTGCATGCCCAAGGTGAAATGAGCTCCTCAATCAAGTGCTTGTTTGTTACGGTCTCTTTTTTTCCAACTGCAACTTCAGAATTGCCCATAACTTTTCTATTGGATTTATGTCCAAGCTGTTACCAGGCCATGGTTACACATCAATGCCATGAGCCTTAAGGAACCATGTCACTTCTCGACCTTTATGACACGGGGCTCCATCACACATGAAAATAAAATCTCTTCTTTCCGTTATTCCTTTTTTCTGTACCAAGTCATGCAGCTGTGGGAGCAGACGTTGCTCAAGTATAGATTAGTACTGCTGCTGATTTATGTTACCCTTGACCATGTAAATGCGCTCATGATCCTACATCTCATCACTTGAGTTGGGTGTTTGATGTGCTAAACTATGCAGTTTTGCACTTATCTCCTCACAGACTATCGTCTGACATGTTCTAGTTGATCCAGGCAAGAAGTCTCTTTCAGACAGTTCGGGAGCTTATAATACCCTGCAACTGTCTGCTTGATACCTTGCAATTCTTTTTGCATTATCTGACCAAAACTGCATCATTCCAAGTAGCCGGTTGGTATTCGGTTCTGAGGCCACTTTTGCCAGATCGATTGGGCAACAAACCTTCATCTGCTTTCTGTTTCTTCTGAATTCGACTGATACACGCCATACTAACTCCAACCTTCTTGGAAATTCCAGACCTCTTTCAGACAAATCGTAATTTTAGTATGCTTTTGGGGTATTAGGTCACACTCTTTAACCCATTACTACCACAATAATGCTTGTGTACATGCTAATCATCAATGATGCCATATTAGCACAAAGTATGTATAAAAGTAACAAAAAGTACTTTTAAAAAAGTACAATCCCAGTAAACCATAACAAAAAAAACAGTAACTGATTGAGTATGCCTGAACGTTGCAGGGAACGTGTTCGTTCTATGCCTAAACAAGTTCAATCCTTGAACAGAAGCCAAAGGTTCTGAAAAAAAAGACAAATTGTTGAAAAAAAGTCAATGTTGGCCATGATAGGAAGGTATCAGAATACAGCCTGCTGCGTATGCAGCGTAGTAATCAAAGAGTTCAAGGTTGTTGATCCAGCCTCCAAATTCCCCAGATCTCAATCCGACCGTGCATCCATGGAAAACACCGGGCAAACAAGTCTAATCCATGGTGGCCCCAACCCCACCCCACAACCCTCAGCACCTAAAGGATCCACCACTAATGTCCCAGTGTCAATCACCACAGCACACCCCAAGAGGTTTTGTGCAGTCATGCCCTGAGGATCCAGATCTGCCCAGGTGACACAATGAGAACCTACACAATATTTGGGCTTTTTTATGTTATGGCTGATTTGTGTATATTTATGTAGAAAAAATATATATTTTTGCTGGGTTTTTCGGGCAACCAAGAAAATAACAACTTCCATATCTTCCATGTCGATTTATTGTTCATTTCCAGTAATTTCACAAGCATGTGTTTTCTTCATCATTAGCTACCTTCTTTCTTTCTGCATGTCTCGTACGCTTCTGTTTAAGGCCGATCAGAAAATCTACTTGATCTACTGGTGAGAATGTGGACTTTTGTATTATAACTCTCTAACATCTACACAACAGCTTTAGGAAGACTACCATAATTCTACTGATTTCTAAATTCTAACTGGTCAGAAGGAATTGATTACTTGTCAGCAATTCAGTCAGTGCTACACGTTTCAGAACGCTTAATGCTTGAGTTATTTTATCTTTCCACATTAAATCTGTGATCAGTTTGATTTGATAAATGAACCAGTCACAGCAGGAACTTTTTGAGTTTTTAATTTTCAGCACGTAAGACTCTTCAGCATGGGCAACTTTGCACTTTTGTTGTAGCATGTCGAGCTGCATTAAGGCTCTAAAGAAATTAAGTTAATAAAGAAACTGTTTTTTTGTGTATATAACTGCCACAACATAAGTTAACCAGGAACCAGGCTGTTTTGCTAATGGTCAACAAAATTCGCTGGAACTCCAGACATATAAAATGAATAGTACCATTCGTTCTGTTATACATTGAAAGAAATGCTGTGCTGTTTTTGGAAAATATTCTACATTGTGTTCAATGGTATCACAACACATAGTTGTTGATTATTTTCCTATAACAGCATGCTTCATTATCTTTTATTCCTCACTTGTTTCTTACAATCACATCCCATTAAACAAAAGGCACAACAGTGTATTACATGCAGTCCCTGGATCAGCACTGAGTTTAATGTCTGTGTGTGCTTATGTGAGTGTGTGTGTCATACAGAAGCCGAACTCTGTGCAGGTCTGGTAGTACCACTGTCTGTACCCGAAGCTGCCCCTGGTGCTTTCATTCAGATTTATCATGGTGTGTTGGTGAGAGATATCCAGACAACGCTCCTTTGACATAGCACGATACATCTAATAAATAATGTAAAAAAAAAAAGAAGAAGAAGAAGAAGAAAAGCATTGAGCATATAAAACACTGTAAGTACATTTCCTAACATAACATGGGCATTAACAAAAGAAAAACCCATATACATTAAAAAGTTTACTAATGTACAGCAACTCAGCTGCAAGTAATACACAAGGATTTAGAATTCAGCAGTGCCACCTTCTGTTCAGATCTTCACCTCTGTCCATTTTCAGGGACTCCCAGTAGTCTTCACTGCTTATTTAGAGAGATTCATTTATTACATTGCTTACACTAATGAATAAATCCCATTAGTGACTGAAAATGAATACAGAATTGTGCCAGACCTAACAAACTCTTAATTACAGATCTAATTCATTGCTGCTTGTCTCAATTAATTACACCAAATACGCCTCTGTGGAAAACAGTCCTGCATAACTAAAAAGTCAAGAGCATAATTTTCTTCTATCAACATTATTGATTAGCCTATCAAATTTCGAAACCCCAGAAAATAACATGAAATAGTATGTGGAAAATATTATACCCGAACTCTTTTGTTGAAAACATGATAAATGTGATTTAAGTTAGTAAGTTATTGTAGATCAATTAATTAATTAATTAAGTATTTGTTTGTTTATTTATTTATTTATTTAAAGCATGCATGGTTTACCTCTGCCCATGATTAAATAATATTTTTAAAGCAATTAATAATTCATTTTATTCTCATCAATATTTTGAATAATGATGAAATGAATGATATAAATTTGTAATGCATCTTTGTGGTAAACCCAGGTAATCAGGACATGACATGATTCAAGACTATCACTGATAATTAGGTTTTTTCAAGAAATTAACAGGAGAAAAAATATTAGAAATTTAAATAATGCCTTGCATTTTTGTCTGATGATGATGATGATGATGATGATGATGATGATTATTATTATTATAATCATTATTGATAGTAGTAGAAGTAGTAGTAGTGGCAGAAAATATGATTTTATTACAGAAAATATTGAGAAATAAATAAATATACTCTTTTTACTCTATACTATTTTATTTTATATAAATATTTTTTTTTAAATACTATAAATACTACATATTCATTCATTCATCTTCTATACCGCTTTATTCTGTCTCGAGGGTCGCCCAGGAAACGTAGGGCGCAAGGCAGAGTACACCCTGAACATAGTGCCAATCCATCACGGAGCACACCAGAGTACCCAGATTAAACCTGTCAAGCACTGGGAGAACACACAAATTCCACACACAAAGAGGGAATCTCTGGAGGTGCGAGCCTACAGTGCTAACCACTGCACCAGCATGCCACCTTAAATGAATACTTAATTTTCTTAAAATTTATATACAGTACAAATACTATCTACATTAAGATCCAGTGACTGCTCAAAAGATACCTTGTAATCTAAGCTTATAGAGTACACTGATACTGAATGAAAAAGAGTAAAAGGCAAAATTTCACACCGCTGCAAGTCTGACCAGCCTGTCATAGGCCTCCACTTGGCTCTGATTGGTCATTATGTCACAGATTTGAGCGATGGTTGGCATCACTCCTTCCTCATTGTACTGCACGCTTCCCATGAAGATGTCAGCCACGCTCTGCACGAGCTCAGTCCAGTCCTCTGGACTCTTTGGCACATCACAGCATCCGAAATCCTTCACCACCTTCATCTCATTACCCCCAAGCAGAGCTGCCTTCAGATCCACAAAGGCCTCACGGACACTGTTTAAACACTGACGAGTAAGGCGATAAACACTTAAGCACACACAGTGTATGAGCAAATGTACAAAGTAAAATGTGCAAACACATAAAGAAGCTTAAGTACACCAGTTTAACATATGCAAATATAAACTTAAGCATGAATAAAAACATACTGTTGGTAATACACTTTAAAGGGGAGCTATTATGCAAATTAATTTAGGCATTCAGATGGGTCTTCAGTGTATGTGCGTACAAAAAACAACAACTGAAAAATGCAATTTAGATTTTTCCCCTATTGTGACTACATATAAGAAACTCCCCTCCCGACACTTGATGCCCAGCTCTGTTAGTCTGTGCAGTGCTGTGGCTCAGAGGAAGCTCTTTTACATAATAACTGAAATAGTGAATTTGGAGGATGATTGAAATAAAGTGAATTTTGAGAAATAAACAAAAGCATTAACACACTTTGCGGGAGTTCTATAAATTATGTTAACTTTTTAAATTACTAGTAAAACACACACACCAAGATTAAATTCCCACCTTATAAGATCCACCTACATCCTCTTCTGTAAGACTATGTGCCACCACCTAGTCAAAGAATTCCAACGTCATGACAGGTGCAATAATATTACACATTCACAGCATTCTGACAAAGAAGATGTACCTTTACATTTTGGCTAAATTTTGGCTTTTATTGAAATATATTAATAATAGTTGTATGGTGTGTAAGATTTTACCTTGTTATAAGCGGAAAAATCCAGTTTGGCCTGAACAGGAGCCGAGGATGCTACTGCCCCATAGACGAGGTGCGGAAACTACACCACCCCCCCCAAAAAAAAGAATTATGATAATTAATCTACATTAATGAGGAATAATGTCTCCAAACATATGCAAGTTTTGTAAATAGTAAAGGAAAGGTAGCAGTTATTGCTATAACAGCCCATGATAAAAGATTACAAGTATATAAGCATTTATTCACTTCAAACTCATCATACAGTTTTTTTTTTTTTATCTTTCATAGAAGGCCTATTACATAAAATTTACTATTAGACATTTATTGATATTAGCTGGGTCGCCAGTGAGAATGTAAAAACAAAAAAAAGGGGAAAAACCTTTTTTTTTTATTTTTCTATTTTTGTATGGGAATTAAACAAGACAAATAGATTTTTCCCTATTGTGACCCCCACACCCCCCCTCTCCCACACCCCCAGCTTGTTTCTCAACTCTGCTTAGCAGTAGCTTGTTTACATAGACACTGAATCGGTGGATTTGGAGAAGGAGTAAATAAAAAGTGAGTTTGAGATATATAAAAAAAGGAAAACGTTATCTGAGCATTATTTCAGCTGGAGCATTAAGAGATTCTCATTTTCTATAACAGCAGCTCTGACAATAGTTCAGTTTTACATTATACATTATCGGTTCTACAGTAACAAACTTGTGCAGGGACGTTTATGGTGGATGGAGTTTAATTGTAGATAAGGGAAGGTTTTCTACGAGGAGAGTATCCAGTGTTGGTGCTTTGTAACAATCAGAGGTAAAGCTGTAACTTTAAGTGCTTTCTGAAAAGGGCAATGTCTGACACCCGAGTTTATATTACATTTATAGCTGCTATAAAGTTTTTGATTATGGGAACTTGTTTCATGGATGTTCTACAGCGCTCCATGTAACTCTAAATGATTTTTTTAAGTAATTCACAGTCATATAAGAGGAATGAAACACTGTAGGATGTGTCGGTATTGGAAACCCATCAACTTCAATTTAGTGATCCATCAAACCACCCTGACGATCATTCCTTTACCATTCCTTAACAGGATGTCTGCTTGTGTTTTATTCTTTACATATATTTTTTATTACAGGTCTTTACAACTCAAATAGCATTGCCATTCTGTATTTAACCTCGGTGTATCTTGTCACAGCCCCAAACTCTCTGCTCACAGACCAAGGCACTCAGTGGCCAGTTTATTAGATACACATGTACAGTACATGAAAACATTAATGAGGCTTTCAAAAGCACTCAATTAGCATGGATTAAAAAGTGGGTACAGCACATCAAAATTGTTGTAACGAGGCAGTGACATGCAGATGGCAGGGGCAGATACTGGTGTGTTTTAAATTTCTTTGGATTTATCCTGCCTTCTGTCAATAGTTCAGGTCAGGGGTGATAGTATAATGGAGTCGGGAATGTTTTCCTGACACACATTTGGTGCCTTGAGACCGAGAGAGTCTTGTTTTATTGCCATTAAGTAAACAACCTTGTTGCTGATTACATAGAATGCATACAAAAATACACAGTGGAAAGTTAGGGTTTGGTTTGAGGTTAGAGTTTTAGCCTATCCTTCAACACTGCACTTGTTTTATTCTGTAAATGGATAAAATCCTTTAAATCACCTTTCACCTAAAAGAATCTATCACTTTCTGAATCATTTATCACCTTTCCCCTGAACCAGGCGGAGAGAGCGCCAGCATACGAGCCCCCAAAACTGATCCAGATGTTCTTGTCAGTGAGGGCATATTTCTGACTGATAAAGCTGTGGAAAGCAGCCAGATCTGCAAGGCTGTGTGAAATAAAAATAAAAAAGATGCACATGAGAAATCTGTGGAGATTTTAATGACCAAAATGTGTAATGTGTAGACACTGCTGATGATGGCCACTCACGCCTGCTGACTAGAAAGGTGCTGCAGATTCAAAAGCTCCAGGCCACCAGGATTGATGCTCGAGCCGTAGAAACGGTGTTCGAGGGCCACCAGGAGTGCTCCATGCTTCTTTGCAATGTCCACATAGTGACCTGAGGGACAGATGAGCATCAGATTGAGTTTAGATTTAAACAACAATAGAGTGTGTTGGTACTGTTCTTCTGATTCATGGGCCAATATGAATTAATTGCAAACAAGATAAAAAAAATTATTATAGCAATTTAGTAAAAAAAAAAAAAAAAGTTCACACACTATTACCTTTACTGTATTCTGTATTACTGGAATCCCTAATAACAATAGGTCATACTGTACATTACATTCCAGCTCTGTCTCTATATTAAACTAAATCTCTATATTAAACAGTAAAACATAAAGTACCAGCCAACAAGCTGAATTTTGACAATGCGCCTTCACCACTAATGTAGAGAAACACTGGTCCATCAGCCTTTTTCCAGTACGCTTCATTCACAATGTATTTCTGTGGCATAAAGAAAAGAGAACGTAATAAGGCTTTACATGCTGTAGTTACATAATTATTAGTCATGTTATAGCATTTTTATTATCATCTTTCTTTAATTATAAATATTTGACCATCTGATCATATTTCCTATTATTAATTAACATATTTTGATACCTGAAGAAGAGTGTCCGTGTTTCTGCTGTTAAAATGGTCAAGTTTCTGGTGAATCTGACCCTCGGTGAGATGAGATTCACGCATTATCCGCAAGTGCTGTTCAGCTCTTTGTTCATGAACTGCATGCACACGTTCCTTCAACTTCCAGAGCACACGTCCTATAATGAGGGATTAGGAACATTTCTGTACATGACTTACATGAAACTTTAGCGCAAATCAGCAATTAATATCACCTAAAGTATTAATTATGTTATGAATATATTTATCATTAGCAATAAAGAGTAAAGTAAAATCATGTCAGTTTAGCTTTATTTAGCTAGATATGATTTGAAAATGTTTTAAATATCTGTGTAATATCAGTAAATATAATTAAAAAACAGACCACAGTGGGGGTTTTATTCAGCGTATGTTATCTACAATATATATAAGGGGTTATCAAAAAGTTTCAAGATTTGCACGCCACAGATCTGGTCGCTTTCACCAGACTTCCTTCAGACGTCTTACAACCTGGCAGTAGACTTTGCTATTGACCATCTGGCTCCTGGGGATGAATTCTCAATGCATAATGCCGCAAATGTTTTTCGGTCAGACTGTTGCTTCGTCTCTGGATCATACCCATACACACAAGTTTCATCATTGGTAATGATCCTCGACATGACGGAGTTTTTGGCAGACTTTGACACGATACATCTTCTGCCCCCGGGTCAGCAGACTAGGAAGCAACACAGTGCATGTTTAACTCACATGTGAGGATTCCCTGGACTGTTCTGTATGACACACTGACAATGGCAGCAATGTTGTGGTTTACTCTCCAATGATCCTCATGCACAAGTTTGAGGTTTGAGCTTGTTGAAGGTCTTCATGATCTCTCGTCGTCTTCCAGTGAAGTTCTTCTGCTCTTGAATCGCGTGTGCCAATCAAAACACCTTGAATGACTCGTTGCAGCATCACCATAAACTTGACGAATCACTTCAAACGTTTCTATTTCAGAATTGTTCAGTTTCATGCAGAATTTCACATTCGTTCTTTGGTCTAACTTGCTGTCCATGATGAAAATCACAGAGGTGGTAATGCATGTGGTTAGAATAGCACCAGTTGCAGAACACAGGACAACATCTTTTGGTACACTGACTTACAGTATGAAGGTTGGTGCTCCCTGTCACTGTACGTGCAGCATTGTGCTGCCATCTTCAGGCGTGTTGCAAAACTAGTCTCGAAACTTTTTGATATCACCTTGTATATAGCATTCATTATGAAATCCTGTCAAGGTTGGTTAGCTGGCTAATAAAATCCGTGACAACCTTGTGACTTAAACTCTTTATATAAAAAAAAACCAGGGATGACAATAAAAAGATGTGGCCTTAATGTCTATCTTTCTTTTCAAACAAGTGCTTTAACCTCCATATGATAATCACTTTGAAAAGTGCTTACCTTGCACAAACAATAGTCAAATGTTGTTGGTACCTACACGTTATGTGATATGTGTCTAAGAAATTTTCGCTTTTGGTGATATTCAGTACACCATGATCTCACTGGGTTCAGGTTTCATAAAAAAAAAAAAGAATGCTTGAGTGTTAATGGCATTAGAAATGCTAATGAAATATCCACCCTGACTGACTTCATCATCTTTATGTTTCTTGCTTATTTAACATGTGATCTTTAGTGTTGTCCAGGATCTATTGTGTAATATATTTCTAAGGATAATATACAGTAGGGCTTATTATGATGACATACTGAAAATCAATTGTATGAAATTCTAAGTTGACTTTGTTTAGTATAACCTTTGGTTAACCTTTTCATACATTATAAACAATGACCTTTGACTACGGAAATAATTTTTCCTCTTGATCACAGCTGTAACTGTATTAGCGATGCTCATTAGAGGAGCACAGAACCATTATAATCTCATTACAGTGGGGTGATAATAAACACCAGAATCACTAAATACATTACAAATAATTTAATATAACATATTTCATGCATTTCAGGCTGGAGTTTTCATTTAAATCCAATACTTATAGTTTATCTTCCTTTAATGCTAAAAAACAAAAACAAAAAAAACAAGTATATTATTTTACACTGCAATTCTAAACATGCAAAATATTTATTCTTTTATTTTGATTTTCATTGCTTTGTTCAAAGTCAAGGACATTTAAGTCAAGAACAAGTGCAAACTTTCTAAAAAGCAATATAATTTTCATTTGTAATGTACTAAACAAATGACAATTAGTCTTACCTGAGGAAGCAAAATTAAAACCAAGGATCATCACCAGACACTGGATCATGGATAGAGCCATGATGTGAGAGATTTCCCTACTAAAAGTAGGTTTGGATATTCTTTTTTTCCCTCTTTTTCTCTAACCAACTACACACGCACTTCTTGTATTCAGTTCGTACAAGCAAACCCTGAACAGAAGAGCCTACAGATTGTTGAAGACTTAAGTATCAGTTTGGCATCAGCACTGAGCTTTATGTTGTCTACCCAACTACATTAACATTTTAAAAAGAAGCAGCCAGCAATGCGAACTTAAAACCAGAATGCTTAAATAACCATATGATACCCATGCTATGGTCGCCTATCATGTTACATAAATTATTGGCACTCTTCAGAGAAAAGAGGCACACATTAATATATAAAACACAAATATTTCAAACATTCAAAATGCAACAATTCTTGACAACAAAAGAAATTATGTGGTTAAATCTCCCCTAGGTATAATATAACAGCACTGGAACTTCTTCAGCATGGTCCAACAAGTTTGGAGATCTAAGCATTGTAGGTTAAGAATGAGTGAAAGCTTCATGAAAGTGTGATATGAGTGGTGTTTATTTTAAACACCACTCATATAAGTGGTGTTTAAAATAATAGCAGTGTGTTGAAAAAAGTGAGTAAAGCTCCATATTCATGTAAGATTTTTATCATTTAAATCACATAAATGCATTGGACACCCTGCACGTTCTATTCTGAATCACAACATGAAGAAAAATGTGCTAAATGTATTATTAGTTTAATGTAAGTGAAGAA
>JAQMYK010000018.1:8377849-8391064 GCA_030014345.1 Clarias buthupogon | reverse complement strand
AGCTAACTAAGAGGCCTAGTTAGCTGGCTAGCAGAGACAAGACAGATTGACCTAACATAAATTACAACATAAATTAATTAAAAACTAACTAGCTAAGGAAGACTATCTACAGGGTTTTTACAGGCAACAGACAACAAAGTGCTTGTGCAAATGTGCAAACAAAAGCAACAAAGTGACAACATAACATAATAATAAGGTGTTGTGGTGATGAGTTGAGGTAGTGGAGAAACAGTAAACATTCCTTAACAGTGTTATTCCTTAATAGTGTTGTGGGTGACTAACTTTACAATCTGTATACAGAGCAGAAAAATTTATGACAACCAAGACTTATGGTAATGTATTTAAATGCACCTTGATTTTGATTTAGGACAGACTTGGAAAAAAAAAACTGAATTATAGCTTTAATCTGCAAACCCAAGTTGCGTGATGTGTGCCTTGATGTATAATATTTTAAAATAAAGCTATTTCTGAAAGTTATTGTAAATGCACTGTAACTCTCATTAGTCTCACAGGCTTCATAAGTGACAGTCTGCTTGCAAAGGTGAACTGCCTGCACTCAAGCCTTTGTTATTGTCAATGAACATCTTTAACTTACACATACGTTCTGGTGTACTTGTTCTGCTAGACCTGATACTGTATATTATCAAGGACTTCCACTATAAATGGCACACCCTAACATCCAAGTATTCAAATAATGGCACCTTAAATGGTTACATTTGGCATATCTGTAATAGTAATCTGTAATCTGTAATATACTACTATAAACTTAATTCAAAGTAAAAGGATAAGAACAGTTATTATTTTTCATTTAGTGTTGTTAGTTTTAAATAATGTTTAGCAATGAAAGCATGGAAAAATCCTATTCTTAATGAAAACAACATATTGCTGCACCTGCAGTGAACAATTTTCCGGCACCCGAGAACACCACGACACGGCACTCTGGATCTTCAGAGATCTGATTGAAGCAATCGACCATTTCACTATAGAAAAAAAAAAAAGAGCATTACTGATATTACATGCAAAGTAGAATATATACTATACATAGCAACCCAGAATCATAGTTATGTCTTTTTATTTCATAGTGATGGAAAAAAACAAAAAACCTACCTCCAGTAGGCCTTGTTCATGGCATTGCGTTTCTCTGGGCGATGAAGCTCAACATGAGTGACGTGATTGGCTGGATGGGTGATTGACAGGGTGGTGAAAGGTGGAGTGGGGCCTCCTGGAGTCGACATGGCTCTAACAGCGTTAAGAGTAGGAAGCCACAGGCCTCTTCCTGATCAAAACCATTTAACATGTCAATATGATAAATATTTACAGTACATAGATGAATAAAAGGCACAAAGTAAATAGTAAATAGAAGAGAGTAAAGTTAGTTTTGGTGCAACAATGCATACATCATCCTAGTCGCTTTCTGTTAGGAGATGGTCGTTTAACTTTTTTTGAAAAGATTCTCCAGTGTGAGCACAGCAAAAGTCATGGGTAATGATATCGCTCTTCGAACACAGGTGAGTCCTCAGGACAGTTTTGCACCCTTTGCTTTGTTCAGAAAACACCTGCTTACAGGTGTTGTGATACAAGTAATAACAGAAACTTCCAACAGTAAATGGAACTCTAAATAATGGAAAATGTTCATTAAAAAATGTTAGTACAGAAGGAGACACAGGGGTTTAGTGATTAGCACTGTCGCTTTGCACCTCCAGGGTCTGGGGTCGATTCCCGCCTCTGTGCTTGGTGGGTTTCCTCCAGGTACTCTGGTTTCCTCCCACAGTCCAAAGACATGCAGATTAGGCTAACTGGCGTCACCCAAATTGCCTGTAGTGTGTGAATGAGTGCATGTGCCCTGCGATGTATTGGCACCCTGTCCAGGGTGTACCCCACCTCGTGCCTTGAGTCTCCTGGGATAGGCTCCAGGCCGCCCTGTATACAGGATAAAGCGGTATAGAAGATGAGTGAGTGAGCGTTAGCACAAACAAGCTGCTATGTTGTAAGAGGAACAAAACACCTTGCAATGTGTTACTATTGAAAAAATAATCAGGGTCAGACTTCATGCTGGGCTTTAGCACACCAACCCTTGTCAAAGTCACTCAAAACCTTACGCTTGTCTATTTTTTCTGCTTCCAAAACGCCTACTTCAGGGGGGAAAAAAGTTCCACTTGCTGCCTAATACTGTATATCCCACTCACTTCCAGCCCCCATTGTAATGAGAAGGGCCTAATTGCAATGGATAGACAAAAGGGTCAGAACAACGCCAAAACTGCAGCTCTTGTGGGATGTTCATGGTCATAATTTTATGGCTGGTCGGTGTATTACATTTTCCAGGGCGATATTTTGGAGGCATCACTAAGCCTCGGGTTTGGGACACATCCCAGGGAAAGCTGTGACCTTAAACCTAGTTTCATTCACTCGTGTTGAATATTCAATCCACTGCAAAAGCAATTCAGCTCACGACGAAACGGTCAAATTAAACAATCTACACTTATAGCAGTAATGCTAAATTAAAGTTAGTTGCACGCTTAAGAAGAAGTTATATTACAACCCAAGCCAAATGCACGACAGATTAATTTCGCTGTTTCATTAACAGTATTTATCGTCTCATGCTAGTGCACGTCTACATGTTGCAGTACTTACTTCCCAAAGCAGCAGCTTTCACAATGCAGTTCATTGCTCTTTGATCAGATTTTCAGGTTGACTTAGCAATGTAAAGTCCAATCGCCTTCCTGTCTTTCTACCTGCACTATGTAGGGTACGACACGGTGTCCTGTACACTTCATGTAGTTTTCTACATGTCCAATAGGGATTCGGCCATCTTTCTGTACGTGTTGAAAACATTTATTTAACAGGCGCCATATTTGATACGGGTCCTCAGAAGGGACATACAACTTTGAACAGTTTCCTATCATATAATCGTTGCTATTTGACATTAGGAAGAATTATATACAGTACTGAATGTCTATAAATAGGCAATGTGACCCAATTATTCTAAACTCGTCTGTGTGTGTCATGCATCATCACATGCAGCTGTTGTTAATTATTCTTAATTTTTTTTATATATATAAATAATTTAATTAATACATAGTTGATAGGAATTAAGTTGCAGGACATTTTAATATCCTAATTGGTGAACCCCACCTCTGGATATTCCAAGATATGTCTTCACTATATTTGTATAACTTTTTCTTTTTTTGTAATTAAAAATTATACCTGTTTGTATTTGGATTGGGGAGGGAACCAGAGAACTCAGAGGAAACCCACCAAGAACGGGTAGGATATGCAAACTTCACCCACACAGACCCGAGGCGGGAATAGGTGACAGTTCTAAACACTAAACCACTGGGATATCAAGGGGTTTACCTTGTGAGGTTCACTAAAATGTATATTGAAGTACTAGTCACATGACTTGGAAGGTATTGGGGAAAATGGTGATTAAAAACTTTAATTAAAAATTACTAGTTATGGGGTCACATGACCTGGAAGGTATTGAAAGAAGTGCAGTAAATACTGTATGCAGTACTTATACTACTTTAGCAATGCTTCATGGTCAAGCTTGCTTGTTGATATTAAAATATCCAAATATTTTGGAAGACACAAAAGTCCTACATTTCTCTTTTTACATACCATACTGATATTGCAGCTCAAGACTATTCACCGATACCTGATACTGAGGTCATACCTGCTCTGAAAGCCAATGATGCAAAACAGGGATGCAGGTGTGACTGGTGTTGTGTCATGTCAATTTGTAACAACAGACGTCGTCACAGATCACATTTATGAAAATTCATAACTTTAATAAGCAACCCAAAATCAACATTGGCAAGAAAGAAAAAAAAATCACCTAAGATGGAATGAGAATGAAAACATCAGACAAACACCATAGGGTAGGATAAATCATCATAAGGTTGTGGAGGAATAAAGTCAAACAGTACCCAGTGTATGGTCACTATAAACATAGCACAATAATCCATGCAAGATTGATTATTGCAGCAGCTCTTTGTATAGCCTTGATTAATTTGGGAACTAGGATAATCTGGGTTTCCTGGGTATTAATATAATGTAATGATGAATAATTGATTTACTTTGTAAAGTCTTGTTTATTAAATGTATTTAAGGAGCAGTTGAGGGAAATGTTTTCAAGATGAAAAGAATGGTTGGAGGGAAATGCAGAGTAAGAAGCATCACCAGAGGCTGAACCTGTAGCAATTATAGTAATTAATTCTAAGAGTTTATGCTTTCTTTTTTTTTTCTTTTTTAACTAATAGCGTCATTTTGCTCTTAAAGCAGTGCAATGCAAGTTGAAATGCAAGGACTACCACACAATCTAAGGTTAATGCTGCAAGCTGTACATTTGCTGACAGATGTTCAGATGTCATAGCATAGATGTTGACATGGATATAGTTTTACATTAAATCAAACTATGTATGGTTAAAATGAGAGCTTTTATTATTAACATAATGCTGTGGTATAAGTGGGATAAAACACTTCAAGACATGGAAAAAACAGGTTCAGAGTAGTAACAAGAAAGTTCCTTACAGGACCCCTCTGTTGATTATTTTTCCTGTAGGTATTAATTTATAGCTTCATACAGCTCTGTCTCACTGGCCATTGTGATCCATATTGTGTCATTTCAGTGTAAAAATACCTTTAATCATATTTTAGTGCTGATTAGTTAACGGATTAAAAGAAGCATCCGGAACCTCATGAAGGGACTACATCACGTCTGTGGATATTTCTCAATTTATTAAAATTAAGCAAAGTCACTGAAAACAGCTTCTCACACTAAATAGCTAGTATATTAAATAGCCATGACAAAGAACTAATTGTCACTAATTTTATTTTACAATTAGAGAAAAATGCAGGCTTTCCTTTACAGGCTGCCGTTTCGAAAAGTGAGGCGCTGAGCACACAGCTAACAGTCAATAATGGAAAGCAATAAAAAAAGAAATACATTAACAAAAAGAAAGAAAAAGAAAAAAAGAAAAATGGTACAAAAGCATTTCACCTTTCTTCTCTTCTATAAAAACAAGATTTTAAGAGTTCTGCCAAGCTGATTCTCAGCGTGCGCTGTGGCTCACAATAGAAAGACATTCGATATTGACTGCACACATGAAGAACGATGAACAGGAACAGTGAAGTTGTGGTGGTGCTGAGCTTGTGCTGATGGCCGTTTTCAATTTGCATGCTGCGCAGTGGAGAAGCACAGCTTTAGTGTGTAGGGGTATGGGCCATCTAGAGCGGGAAAACAGGAACACAAACAGCAGGTTAGCGTGGCAATTAAAATAATTACATTCATCTGACAAGCAACTGTCCAGCACTCACTAGGGTTCTTCATCTGGTAATGGTTCATCATGGCAAGAGCTTCCATGGCATCATTAACAGATTCCCACTCTAGAAGCCCTGATGAGCTTCTCTCAGCTGAAGCACCACCTAAAATTAGAAGGGAATCATCAGTATTAATAATCACAGCTTCAGTTACAGCAACCGCATAACTCAGACACAGAGCAACCTCTGAAGTCTGTAATAAACAACGTAGTACATATCATGCTCAGTTCTGGTTAAACATTTGAAATCTCATTAGATGCATAAATATTTTGACTTTGATCTGTACAGAGTTTGTCTTGGCAGATGCCAATAATATCCAGAAGGCATTGTTTAATAACTAAATGACTAGTCTTATATCTTATTGCTGATAAGCACATGTACCTGAACCACAAGCAAAATGTAAAAAGTATGTAAAATAAGAACAGAACCAAAATACAATTGTGCACAAAAGTCCAAATGTCTAATTTATCCAAATACACACAAGTACTGATTCTGAAAATTATTTCTCAAAAACTGCCAATTAACACAAATGTACACACAGCTTTGTGCTTATGATGTTGATAAATCTTACACATTCTAAACTGCTCTAACTGCTTAGATAAGGCCACACTTATTTACATAAAGAAATAGACAGAATTTCAGTTTTATTTAAAAAATTTTAAACTTCATGCATGCAATCTAGTTCAGTTGGAAAACATGAATATTCCTCATTACTAAGGTCTTCTCTGCTGCCATATTTAGAAATGTAATGTTTCACAGCATCTCCACAATCTTAAGAACATTTTTAACTAACATTTCCTGCGTTTTACCCATTTGCCCCCTATGACCACAACAGTCAGCAATTGTTGATAATTATACTGTTATTGACACCAAGTACAATGGAAGCTCCTAGTACTAGCGATTACATTTCTATACCTCTAGGGGTTTCTGCTTTTACACAGTCAAAAATAGGCTTAAAGGGATAGTGTCTTTTTTTTGTTTTGTTTTGCCGGAATCGCCATCAGCTGCCTTTTCATAGTTTTCTGAAGCTCATCAATAGTTAAAAATCTTTTTCCTTTCAAAAGCGATTTTTAATTTTGGAAAAAGCCACAAGTCACTGGATGCTAAATCTGAGCTTGAGGGGGCTGAGTAACCTGGTTGATGGGATGCATTGTCCCTAAAAGCCTTCTGAATCATCTGAACAGTTTCCTGTAGGGGAATGTTCCAAGTTTGATGAAAAATATTATGATGCAGATTCACTGCTCTTCTCGCTCGTCATTTAGAATGCACCCGCCGAAATGTACACATACTCACTCAACAGTGTCTAGCACCCCACTGACTAGTACAGTGAAGCCGTCAGTGTTCATGTATGTGCATTCCAGTCCACTTGACTGCTAGGTTACAGCGAACAAACTGTTCTCCTTATACTAACAATGGCTGGATACTTTCCGGACAGACCTTGTATGTATGTGTCTCAGCTGAACTTTGGAATGCACAAGGGTTGGGGAATTTGGCTTGAATTACTTATATTGTATCCACGTTCCAGGTGAAAAACTTTATGGTCGGTGTGGAAAGCAGACCTCAATTTTGATTTAAAAAATCCTGAACTATCCCTTTGAATACACTGTCTGTCCCGCCCCCCACCCCAGAAACAAAGAGCGTTTGGATTTGGATGCCTTCTATGATTAATATGTTTTAGCAATCAATTCTTTTAACTCTAGCTGATGCAGTGTGTAGCTTCTCGTTTATTAAATAACATCTTTTCTACAACCACAGTTAAAGGTTAAATTATTAGCCTGTATCAAGCAAAAAGAAACCACAAAGGAAAGGGGTGCAACAGTATGCAAAAGACAGGTCAGTACATGCTTTGGGTTTGATGTTGCAGTTCAGGACATTTTCTGGACAGTAAAATAAGACTTATTCATTTATTTATTATGATGAAGTTTATTTATCAACATTACTTTGTCAATGTTTTGTCTGACTTCGTATTAGAGCATGAAAACCATTTAATAATGTTGATTTTCCAAATATTTACGCCCTTGATTTTAACTAAATTTATGAAACCTTTCATCATGAAACAGATGATTTATATGGAGTCAGCATGTTCAGAATATCTGCCACACTATTGGGTGGTACTGTGGTTATAATCGTAATTCTCTTTAATAGTTATTGATCGACATCCACGAGGACACAAACTACTACACAATCAAACTGGAATATAATGCAACAGGGTAAAATACTGAACTGGTGATATTTGCTGCAATCGTACAATAGATTTAAATCTGGATGGTTGAAAACTTTTCAGCCATTACAATCACAATTTTTTCCCCCAATTTAAGTGCCTGTTTACTTATTGTACATCACAATGCATCATTTCAGATCACTATCAGATTTTCTCCATCTCAACCAGCTTGCCATACACCTCAGAGTCCTTAGGAGACAAACGTAAGGAGTCACTTACCTTTTGCAGCAAACAGTTTTATATTAGACGGACTCTTCAATCCGAGTTCATCACAGATCTAAGAACAGAAGAAACGGATATGCTGACTTACAATTTAAATCCAATCTAAAAACAAATACAAATAAAAAACCCTGAACCATCAAGCTGCAGAACTGACTTCAGAGAAGATCTCAACAGAGGCTTCTGGGGCAGCATTGAAGAAGTGTAGGACGTTGCTGGGGTGTTGAATGCGGTTCTTGGCTGCTTGTTCTGGGGATGCAAAGCGATTGTTTCGACTGCCGTGGAAGTCTTTAAAACTGCTGGTGCCATCCTCTAGCTCATACGACTGACCAGGCATGATGGCCTGCTGCTTGGACACACTGCAAGAGCGCAAGAGAATCTGATGCTGATCAAGTCCATCAGGTTTGTAAAACTTTCACCAGATACAGTGGTACCTCGGCATACGAATGACCTGCGTTGTGAATTTTCACATTAAGAACTAAAGTTTTTCGCTTTACGAGCGACCGAGTTGCGTGTACGTCCAGTCACGCGTACTTTCCGGATTATTTGCATTTACATTATTTTCTATTGAAAAAAATGCGCTTCGCAGTACGGAATTTCGCCTTAAGAACTCACCTACAGAACGGATTAAATTCATATGCAGAGGTTCCACCGTAACAGTGATTTTATACATATTAACAACAAATGCTAACTTTTGGCCAAGTGCTTATCTAACTAGGGCTGTTTATAACTTCTTTAAAATGCCAAAAAAATAATCACAACAGAACACTACAAATGACTTATTTAATTTATTAATTTTATGATTATATACAGGGTGCCAATAAAGTCAGAAAACATCAGCAAAAGCATGATGCAGCGTAAAGGTGACTATTTACAGCAAATGTACCAAATGATGAATACAAAGTTATGTATAGGTAATTGTACTCTCAGCAGGATCCTGACTTTTTGGACACCCTGTAGTTAATAGAAGTGACGTTTGCAAGAAATATAATCTGTTTTAAAGCACTACTTATAGTCCATAATGGAAATAATGATGTTTAACAACAGAAATACACTTTCAAAATACTTACGAGACATTAAGTTTCTGGTTGAACAGGAAATAGTTGTTTAAGTGACAAATGGCCCGGTCTACAGCATAGCAGTCTCCCATTTCCACCATGGCAGCACCTGGTTTGCTCTTCATAAATTTCACCTGGACATCACCATAATTAAAATTAATAACACCTCACTTTTTTTTTTTTTATAAAAAAAAAAAAAAAAACATGCAAGCATACGCTGTTTAAGCGTTCCCTCCTCACCCTTTCAACGTTGCCATAGAGGCAGAAAATGTTGAACACCCTGTCTGCATTTATTTTGGACGGCTCCAGACCGTAGACCATCATGACTGGAGACTCTGCATGAGCACTGTATTCTCCTGGAGGTGGTGGAGGTGGGGCTCCATATTGGCCACCATAGCGCTGACTGGCCCCACCCCTCCGTGGGCCTCCCATAGAAGGACCCACACGCCGTCCATCATAACCGCCGTAACTCTCGTCCTGGTAGCCGTACCCACCTGGCAAGCAGATAACGACACAAAGGATGATGGCTGAAATCACGCATACACAGATCACTGCAATTCTGAATGACTCAACGCAGCACCAACTTAACGCCACTGTGGATCTATGCACCCAAATTAAACAAGCACAGTTGCTCCCCGTTTTTTGTGAGTGAACATGTTGGTGTCCGCCAGGAGCCTTACCGTACTCTGTAGGGTGGTGTCCCAGCAGAGCCGGCTGCCTCTGGCGCTTGTTGGAGTGGCCATTCATATCTGAGAGGCAAGAGAGGGAAGGAGGCCATGAAAGGGAAAAGAAGAATACACAGTGACAGGGAGAAAGGGTGGAAAATGAATTTGCCCAAAAAAATAAAAATGTATAAAGCCTAAAACCATTTGGATAGAAAAGAGGCCAGAAACAGATGACAGAAAAAGAGCTAAACCAAAACTGAATATGGAACTGGATGATGAGCCTTAGACAAGGTGACCAAGCACCAATGTGTGTGAAAAAGCAATGCAGTGCAGCTAGCTCAAATCATCAATCACCAAATAAGCAATGGTTTAAATGATTATATGGTGTATTAAGAGGAGAAAAATAGGAAGGAGGAGGAAAAAAAACAACAAAAACAAAAAGCCTGGGACGCACACACACCTTGTTTGTCCCCATCGTCATCAGCGTCTGCACCTGTTCAGGTACAAACATTGCAAACATGAATCTCAAACTAGTTTTGCGGCTTTTGCTTTAACGCAAAACAACAGCTCTTTAGCTCTGTTACATGCCCTGAACGTAACACAAGAAGAATATATCAATACTACTGATACAGCACAGCAACACGAAAAACTGGAGTCCACTGGATAAACAGGCAAATGGAGAGTGGAAAGGGAAAGCGATAGCAAGTTAGGTACATATCATTTTGTCAGAATAATAACCATCAAAGCATCACTCCAAGACAACACAAGCTTGGGGATACTTACAGCTCAAACTCAGGGGGAGGGGTACAGGTTGTCAATTAGCCACAGACGAGATCCGCTTCATGTCTGCCACTTGAAAGTTTGTTTTGTTTAGAGAAGAAAAAAAAAAAAAAAAAGCATGTTTCCTTTTTCCTCCCAACTCAGTTTAGTCTCAAAGACTCCATTGGCTGTCCGCTTTGTCCAAGGTCAAAGTGTCGCCGCAGCTCTTCCATATTCTTCCAGGAGTCTGTATTTTTATTTTATATATTGTCCGTGTCATCACGCACAGCATGGTGGAATTTTGCACATTTCAGATTCCCACTAGAGACAATGCCAAACCTGCATCATATTGGAAGGTGTTACAAAGTAGGTCATAAGACTAAATGTAGAAGAGAAAGGGGAAAAAACACACACACATTGAGAGGTAAAATAATTTGGGCGATCTAGAGTCGAGCGGTAAGCTGGACAATTGCGTTCTGTAATTAAAAGTGTCAGCATGTGGTCTGTGTGGGTGTCATCTTCCTCATACTGGAGGTGTCATTTCTTGCAAAAAATAAAAATCACAGCTATAATCAGTAGGTTGGCACAGATGCTTTTTATATGGTATGTGAGCACATTTTGTTTCAAGGATTCGAGTGTGAGGAACAGGGACAACAAAATATACACCCATAGATGAGAAGGGTTCAGAGAGGTAGTGTTTTTTTTTTTTGTTTGTTTGTTTTTTTGACTGACTTGTCCTTTGAGTGCATGGACTATTTGTTGTGTCCCCCCTGAAGATTCCTTTATCAGCAGGTGGCAGTGGTGTTGGTGCTGTGTCACACGGGGGTGGTGATGATGCTCTCTCTGTGGCGTGTGTCTTATTCTTCTAACACAATTTAACAGAATGTGTGTCATGCCATAGGGTGGCGCGTCTCCGTGGCTGTAGTGGTTCAGGAGATGAGGAGTGTAAAATGTGTTCTCTCATATGGAGTGTCAGAATGCATGGTTTCTCTATCATGCTTATGCTTTCCTTCTGCTTGTCGAAGGAGGAAACGCTCTTGCGGGTGTAGCTGAGGAAACTGAAATGTCTTCGATGTGTATGAAAAGTGCACTCTTCGTTGTCCAAGTGTGTTGTTGCAGCTGATGTTTTGAAGCAGTTTTACTTTTTTGGTATACCATTAGATATGGAGGAGCAACTGGCCCATAAGTAGGCATTAAATGTACAAATGAAAAACTGATCTCTTTTTGAGAGAGAAGTGCTAGAAGGCAATTCTGCCAATACCTTGTAAAAGAGCTAAATTGGCTAAACAGATAAAAATGCATATAGCATTTTAGAACATACACCTTGAGGTTCTGGAACGCTTTGAAGAATGAAAGTAATCCATGATCCATCAATGAAACCACCCACAATGAGATCTACATGGTTCCTGGACAAATTCCTGCTATACGTTTTGACTGTACTGTAGGGTGATAAACATTATGTAAGTAACAGATTACACAAGGGACTGACATTTCCAGTTGGGCTGTACTAATTTATGCTAAATCCTCCTTACCTTACCGATAGGTTGAATAACTCGCACAGAATATAGGATGCTTTGAATTAGTCATTATATAATGACAAAGCCTTATAATACACTTAGCACAGGGACACCTTAGTTTTCCCAAAAACCTAAATTTGACCACAATTTCCTTTGTGGAATCCTGAAATGGCACAACCTTCCTGAAACAGTTTAGAAATGTGCCTTTTTGTAAAACAGCCACAGCAGTAATGCTTTAAAATTGGGGGGAAAAAGTTATTTCTATGAGCGATGCATACTCAGTGGTCCAGTTGCTCCTTCCTTTTATCCTTGCATTGATGTGAAAAAGCTGCTTACATTTCAGAAACAAGGTCACAAAAACAACTACCTGCTATGCCTGGGCTGCACAACAGGTCCTATTAATCGTAATAAGACCCACTCCCACCCACTTAGCTATTCTCCACAGTGGCAGTAAGGGTGCTGAGTTGTGTCAGAACAGAAAAAAAAATGTCCAGTGGCCCACATTACCTTGGCTGCTCAGGTTTGGATTGGTGTAGTCCCACGTGTCCTGGTCATTCTTGAATACGTTGAGGCGTGTTGGCTATGAGAAGGGAAAAATAATAAATCAGGCTTGTTTCCACACATGCAAATTCATTTCATGTTTGTTTTGATCCAAATATACTTGAAATAGACTCGAACAAAATTACTCAAGTAACAAAATTAGTATCCTGGAACAAGTAGATCTTTTTTTTTCTTCTTTTGTCTCAGCTAATAGTTTTTTATTCATAGTTAGAGAAGGCAAAAATATTACTTGTGTATAGAACTGTAGTATAAAATCAGTATAACAAGATTACCTGTTGTATTCAGTATAAACTGCATTCTTGCTCATGCAAGTTTTCTTAAATAAAGACTTGGTTTATCTTTATGGGGAAAAAAATGTAGTTCATAATCAAACACTGTAAATACACTTAAAGGGCCTATTCAGTCTGCAAGCAAATCTGACTTGCTTTATAAATCTTATTGTTAAGACTGACTGTAACAAGACAGTTAAGAATCGTCTTCCCGCTAGTTTTTTAACCATGGATCAATGTCGATACCACGTGATGGTGTGGACCTGAACTTCTGCTGACGTTTTAATCGGTTTCAAATCCAATTTAAGTGGGTAGAGCATCCAGATTGAGACGATCTTAAGTAGAGATGGGAATTACCAGGGACCACTCATTATGATATCACGATACCTAGGTGCCGACTGAATTTTTTTTGTGATTCTGTTTAGTATTTTATAAATATATTCAATATAAATTATTTTTAGACTTGTTACACTAAACAAACTTATGACATAATTATATATCCTGAAATACAGGATACCATGCTGCCTGCCAATGTATGAATAGTTTTGGGAGCAAAACCTGTGGGATTATATAAGAATGGTAACTTTTTTTTTTTGGGGGTGGGGGGGGGGGGGGTTTCCCCCCCCC